>CAKJVB030000060.1:59737-77732 GCA_918026665.1 Diabrotica balteata | reverse complement strand
CCGCACCGCCACAGCTTGCCGATACGACCAGCTTCCGGCCCAACCGGTCATTGCGACCAAAGTTAGTATGTTCTCTTGGCGACCAGACAGTGATTTGTACGTTTATTGTATAGTTTGTGTTGTATAGGGCTATTTAAAAAATGGGATTTACTCATACTTTTTCCTTCCGTATTTTTTATACGATTATGCATATAAATATATAAACAGCAACGGCTATTGCACATAGGACGATCCAACCCCGCGCATCTTGTAGATCGGACTCGTTGTGGCCTAGGTCCGATCAGTAGTCGTGTCGGAGCCGCTGTAGTGGGCGTTAGCTCTAAATTTATCAACTCCGATGACAATTATATGGAACTAGGTACGTACACTCAAAAACGCACATAAACCAACTCAGATTATTACCCACTTAAATAAAATAATTTAACAGCCAAACAAGAAATCAGTAATATGGTGGTAAGTATATAAAACAAATCTAAGTAGTGCAAACTTAAATCCTGATAAAGGCCCTAAACAAACACTCCTCCAGGTAATGACGAGATTCCAATTATTTAAAAAAAATCCTCCCAGTCACAGATAAACTAGTCCGAAACATATTTATCTGTGATCTAATAGTTTACACTAGAAATTGTACTATTCCTCCTACCTCAACAATCCTAAAGTTATTTCTTTACAAAGTGGAAAGATACTTCCAGAAAAGTTCTAGCGAGAAAATCTATTTTATAACCGTCACTGAAAATAAAACCAATGGCAAACTCATGCTTAGTCTAAATCGTATTAACATAAAATATGTATGGACTAGGTAACTAACGATTTTCTCATGACACTCGTTGATACAGGTATCTAACAAATGTAAACTACAAAAAAGTGACACAATTGTACTAAAAAAAGCATAGAAAAACCTTTAAAATGAGAGTTTGTAAAGTTATTTTTGTTAATTTGTTGCTTAATTATTACAATATATAGCTCAAAAGTGTATTTTCTAAATTTACTAATAAGCTTTCTAAAGATGCACAAATAACTTTGATTTTGGCGTGAGGAATATAGATAATATCAAAAATATTCAGGTTTAAAAATTTCAAGAAGTTTCACTTAATAGTTATTTGCAAAATTTAAAATTGTTTATCCCAAAAAAGTTTGTGGTAAATATTGCAAAGGAGGTTGAAAAGTACTGTGATTTTAAGCATAAATTAAAATAACACACGATTCAACTCAGTCGAAGGAAAAATCGATTTCTTGAAAAATGAGCCGTCCATGATGCGCCAAAGGTTTGGTGTTTTAATTTGGGTACTTCATTGCATAGATTATAAATTCAATTAGTTCATTGTGAATTGTTTCCGAGTAATTTGTTTAAACAATTTAAAATAAAATATTTATTTTGCAAAATTTTATTTTTGTCTTATTATTAGTATCAAAGTTTATGAATTAATAAGCAACTTAAATATTTATGTATTATAGTTATAATTAATATCTTGTAACAATCAATTTTACAAAAAATTAATTTTTTATTTGAAAATCAAATCTATACGTGTTAATTTTCCTTAAATTATATTTATTATTTTTACAATTAATTTTCTTGACTGAAATATATTACAAATATATTTTAAACAAATTAGTCATAAACTTTTTACAATTATAAATAGAAATAGTAAAAATTAAATATGTAAATTGTAGAATCTTAATTATAATATACAGATTAATACCATAATTTTTATTTTTAATTATACTTCATAAGTTTATAAAAATTAATTTTTGTAAATCATATTTGTAACGTTTTTCAGAAACAGTAATTGTAAAAAATAATAGCACAATTATTAAAGAAAAAATTACAAGCTATAGATTTGATTTTCAAATAAAAAAATAATTTTTTTTTGTAAAATTTATTTTTAAAAGATATTAGGTATAACATAATACATAATTATAAAGTTACCTCCCATTTTAGAACCTTTTCTACTACCAACAATAAGAGAAAAGTAAAACTTTGCAAAATAAATATTTATTTTAAATATTGTGTCCAAATAAATTACTCGGTTAAAAAAAAAACAATTCATAATTTAACTAATTGAATTTTGATAATGTATGTTAAAAATATCAATTATCGTTGATCAGAACCTGTATCAAAGAGTGTCACGAAAAAGGCTTTTTATTTGCTAATTTCCCTGATCTAGTAAATGCAACTGACTTTCTGGCTGATGCTTCTTATCAAACATCAATTTGAGGCTGAAAGTTAAGCTACAACCCTTTCCCCCGCCGATGATTCCGCCTATGTATTCAGAATCTTTCTATAGACAACGGTTCATCCGAAAAAGAGATTTTATGAATGAAAATGATAAAAACTAGAATTTCGTCAGGTTATCTCTGTCGCTGTTTTGGTATTGGTTAAAATATTTCGCGAAAAAATAAAATAGAAGAATCGAATAATTGTTATTCCTAATAACTACCAATAAATGCTGACCTACTCGAAATAAAGGTTATTAAAAACGAATTAAAAAACCTAAAACATCATTTAAAAAGAATAACTTCTTTCTTTAAGCAATTATCCGAGTACTTTAAGAAAAAGCCTACTCACTAGCAAAAATAAAATAAACTCATGCCTCGTGTTATCTCCTCCACAAAAACAAAAAGATAAACACAAATATCGAATGTGATACGAAAGAATACAGACAGGAGTCAATGGTGCGTTGAAGCATTTAGATTTTATTAATTTAGGTAAAGAAAGGGAATGTGTATAGGGTTAACTGAATTGGTTTAGAGACGTTTACCAGCTCGTAAAAAAATAAAAAATACAAAAAGTACGAATATCTTAAATTAACTGTATATAGAAAGTGAGCAAAAATACTATAATGGTTTTTGTTTAATTTTTTAAATATTTTTCAATCAGCATATCCAATCGATATGTGTGCATTATTTAATTTTTAAAATTCCCTAGAAGGGTGGGAATCTGTCACGCATTGAATAACGCCAGAAAGACTTCCGATATAAAAAGGTTTTAGAAAAAATTTACAGGAAAGCAACATTTAAAGTTAAAATATCTGAAAACTTAGGCATCAACGCAATACTAATGAAAATAGGAATCAAACAAGGAAACACGATATTGCCTAGTTATTTACATTGTTCTGAAGCTATTGTTACGAATATGCATTCGGCGTAGCCCATGTAACGGTTGCATCTCGAAAACGACTAGAGGTTTCCGGCGATGTATCGAGGGCGGGAGAGATCAACCCGTCAAATAGGCGAATTAAGGTGGGCTACTTCAGAACATTCTAGTACATAACAACTTTTATATATAAGCATAACTTCTATTGAGGTAGTTTAGTTGATGAGATATTTTCGTGCTGTACACTTATAAATAAATATATTTATATAAATTAGAACCGCTCGTTTTATTTAAAAACGGTACAATTGGTGTTGATAAAAAAATTCAGAAGTGACTATTGAAAAAGACTTTTGAACTTTTAAAAAGTATTGTTCGTTGGGAATATCCGCGTATTTCGGTAGTGATCTTTGGAAGAACATTTAAAAATAGTAAAGTACGTAGTAAGTAGTAAGAAAAACAGTACGTATGTGCCTGACCAAAGATGCTCCTAGTAGAACTGTCAGTAAAACAGTTGCGTTAGCAACTAGAAGAACGCGATGAAGACTGCAGCGGGTCCAAGAAGATCCTTCAGGAAAGACTGAAGACTGTTCTCAACAAGAATGGAGATGACCTAGAGATATTCCAGTTTCAGTCAGCAGAAGAAGCAGTTTTAAACGAAAATAATTGATGGACAATTTGAGTGTTTCCAAAAGATTTCGATGAAACGTCTCAAATGATTGAAGAATCTTCTAGAAAGAATAATGAGAATGTTTCCAAAAGATTCGACGAAACGTCTCAAATTGTTAAAGATATGCAGCTAGACAAAATGACGAGAAATTCGAAAATGCTAGAAGATTCGATGAGACTTTCAAATAATTAAAGAAGTATGTAATCAAAACAATGAAAAATTTGAAGAAGTTTCTAAAACATTCGATACGATACAGAAAAATGTAAACGGGGTCGAAGAGAAGATCAAACAGTTAGAGAGCATGATAACCAATACAAAAGTGCTACCACCAGTTAATACAGTAGCCTTAGATCCGGTAGTGAAAGAAGAATCACCAAGAGACGAAACTACACATCATATGAGATTCAAATTGCCACCATTTTATGAAAAGTTCTCTTGGTCCATATACCTTAGACAATTTGAAGCTATTGCGAGAGCCAATCATTGGACAGAACAAGAAAAGGCTGTTTCCTTGACTGCTGCTTTACGAGGTGATGTTGCGGATATCCTAAGATCTATTCCTAATAGTCAAGAAAAATATTACCAGACCTTGTTCACTCGACTAGACAAACGTTACGGAGATGCCCATCTACAACAAGTCTACAAGGCGCAACTAAGAAATAGAATGAGACAACAACATAGTATCAGACAACATTTTGGAACAAATTGTTGTAGATACCTTCGTTAATGGGTTAAAAGAAAGTGAGTTACAGAAAGCTTTACGACTAGCAAGACCGAAAGTTCTAGATGAGCGCTCGCTATTGCCTTTGGAACATGAAACAGCTAGTCAAACTTCACGGAGCCATCGAGTAAGAACCATTGAAGAAGGCAACGAACCAAACGATGAACGTCTGAAAGAAATATTACGAAAAGTAGTTCGTAACACGATGCCCAAGAGACGCGAGCCCAGATGTTGGAATTATGGTGACGTAGGTCACATTCGCCGTAATTGCAAGAAAATTATACAACAGTCCCCATAGATAACAGTTAACATTACGTCCTCCGGTGGAATTCATAGCTTGAACATCGAGGGTCGTATCAATAACATATGTAGATCGTTTTTTGGTATATACAGGTGAAACAAGAATTATTGCACGTCCAGAAGTAGTACGAGGCCATCTTAAATTATCGCCTGCAACAGTAAAGCTTAGAACAGCAACTGGTGAGATAATTAATACATATGGCGAGGCTAATATGTCAGTATCCATTGGCCAGACCACAGTGAAACATAGGAGTATTAATTGCAGAGATCTCCGACGAGTTTATATTGGGGATGGATTTACTAAGGAAAGTTTGGGCTGTATTGAATGACACAGATGGAGTTCTCGAGATCGGTGGTGAAGAGTTGCCATTTCATGAAGACAAAGAAGATGTTATCAACTTAATAACTACTTGTGACCTAATAAACACCCGTAATAGTGAGAAAATTTTGATTACTTTTGGTTATACTAATTATTATATTACTTATACTGGTGATTTGGTTGGTTATTTTGGTTACTGCCGAGAAGGAAGTTTAAGAAATATTAATATACTAATAAGAAACCATCGAAATCTAAGTATCTAAAAGAGCTTGTTGAGATGGTGATTAAAACATGCCAAGATCTTGATTATGAACGAACTAAAAAAGTGAAGTCTATGCTGATAGAATTTCAAGATGTTTTTGCCATTGTTAAGAATGAAAAGGGCAAAACAATCGCGGACAAAACAATTAATACCGGAGACACTCAACCAATCAACAACAACCTAGACGACTTCCATTTGCGAAAAGAGATTAAGCCGTAGACATCATAAAAATATGAACAAACAAGGGTAATCGAATCATCAAACAATCCATGGACATCACCAGTTAGTGCTAGTAAAGAAGAAAGATGACAGCTCAATGCGGTAACTAAAAAAGACAGTTATCTTTGCCCAGAATAGACGATACTTTGGATACTCTTTCTGGTTCTCGTTGGTTCTCCACAGTCGATCTGAAAATGTGGATATTGGCAAGTAGACATGGAGCCAGCTGATCGGGAAAAAACACCGCATTCTCGATAGGATCAGGGCTTTGGCAATTCACAGTAATGCCCTTTGATTTATGTGAATGCCCCTGCCATATTTGAAAGATTAAAGGAGACAGTTTTTAAGAGGTCGAACATGGAAAACATGCCTGGTTTAAATTGGATGATGTAATTGTGGTTGGAAGATCCTTCGAAGAACATGCAAGTCTGAAAGAAGTGTTTCAACGATTGCGGGCAGCAAATTTGAAGTTAAGTCCGAAGAAATGCCACATGTTTCTACGAGAAGTGAAGTACTTGGGACATACTGCAGTGATTACTGGTGTAACAGCTGATCCTGAAAAACTTCCAGAAATTAAGGATTGGCCAGTACCAAGAGATAAAACACGAAATTAGAAGTTTCCTTGCTCTATGTAACATATTAACGACGTTTTGTCAAAGGATTTGCCAACATCTCCAAGCCATTAACAAAGTTGAGAGAAGAAGGCAAAGAATATACATGGAGATATACTCTGATCATTGCAACCGATTTTAAGCTACCCTAGACAGCGGGAAAAATTGTGTTGGATAGTGA
Organism: Diabrotica balteata; assembly: GCA_918026665.1. Classification (NCBI taxonomy): domain Eukaryota; kingdom Metazoa; phylum Arthropoda; class Insecta; order Coleoptera; family Chrysomelidae; genus Diabrotica; species Diabrotica balteata. The sequence continues at coordinate 71,358 of CAKJVB030000060.1, read as the reverse complement.
TGCCAGGAACAGTGCAATAGGTGCTGTTCTCTCTCAAATCCAAGATGGGCAGGAGAAAGTCATCGCTTACTTTAGCAAAGTCTTGTCGAAACCAGAAAAAAACTATTGCGTTACCAGGAGAAAATTGCTAGGCTTAGTAAAGGCTTGCGAGCATTTCCATAAATACTTGTATGGCAGAAAGTTTCTTCTTCGCACAGATAATGCCGCTCTAAAATGGCTCCTACAATTCCGTAACAAAAAGGGCCCAGATGGCAAGATGGTTAGACCGATTACAAGATCGCATACAGGTGATCAGCAGATGATCCATGTATAAAAAGAGTATTGGATTGGATGCGTCGAAGTGAAAGACCTTGTTGGCAAGACATTAGTGCATGTAGTCCAGAAGTCAAGTGTTACTGGAGCCAATGGAATTGCCTAGTACTAAAAGATGATGTTCTGTATAGAACCTTTGAGGAACGATGATGTTACAGAATCTAAGCTTCAGTTGATTGTACCTAAAAGTAAAGTGTCAGAAGTATTAAGTCTATTGCATGACGGTGCATCAGGTGGACACTTTGGTATTACGAAGACTCTGCAAACCGTTCGAGAACGGTTCTATTGGGTGAACTGTAAAGAACATGTAAGAGAATGGTGGCGGAAATGTGAACTGTGTTCAACCAGTAATGGTCCAGCTGGTAAAAAGAGGCACCCATAAAAAAATTCCATTTTTGGTAGTCCTATGGAAAGAGTAACAATCGACATTGCAGGTCCAATTCCAGAGACGAATGATGGAAATAAATATATCCTGGTAGCCATGGATTATTTTACGAAATGGACTGAGGCCTATGCGATACCAAAACAAGAAGTTCTACCGTTGCCGAGGTACTGTGTTAAAGAATTCTTTAGCCGATTTGGTGTTTCCTTGGAGATCCACTCCGACCAAGGGCGAAACTTCGAGTCAACCCTTTTCCAAAACGTTTGTAAATTGATTGGTGACAATAAGACAAGAACGACCCCCCTGCATCCTCAATCAGATGGAATGGTCGAGAGGATGAACCGAACTGTGAATGAAACTACAGGCCAGACTACAACCTGCCTGATGTTAGGTCGTGAAGTCCGTTTGCCCTGCGACCTAGAGATTGGCTGCAGACCTTCCGAAGAACATGTTGCAAGCGAAGATTATGTCGAGCGCCTGAAGTTAAGAATGAATAACATTCATGTAACTTGCCCGACAACACATCCAGTTAGCCAGTAACAGAATGAAGAAGAAGATAGGCCATGCACTAGAAAATCTGGATCGGAAGATTATCAGATGCATGCTTGAAGTGATCTTCCGAAAACCGCCGTACGAATTACTGTTGTGTTGCATTAATCCGAAAAAATCGTATCCTTCAAAGACTCCAAAGTAGAATCTTATTTCTTTCTGAGGGGTTCATGCAGAGCTGGAGAGTCCTGTAGATTCAGCCATCCTGGGCCTACATATAGAGTTGTTGATCGGTAGGCTAAGATCTAAGAGGGAATCAGTGTTACGAACATGAATTCGGCGTGGCCCATGTAACGGTTGCATCTCGAAAGCGACTAGAAGTTTCCAGCGATGTATCGAGCGCGGGAGAGATCAACCCGTCAAATAGCGAATTGGAGGTGGCTGTTCCAGAACATTCTAGTTCATAACAACTTTATATATAAGCATACCTTCTATTGAGGTAGTTTAGTTGGTAAGATATTTCGTGATGTACACTACTTTCTTTTTAGCTTCTTAAAGCAATTACTATTTGAAAACGCCAATAAACTTATTTTAAACTTAAATTGTGGCTCACTCCCAATTAAAATAGTAATTAGTTATATACATTTGCGTATTAAGATACAAAATGATATTAAAAAAAAAACTAAAATGGGAACAAAAAAATGTACACATAAGTGGACGCTCCTTAAATTACTTGCAATTTGCAAACAGAATTAAAACCAGTATTAGAGAAAATAGGACTAAAAATGAATATTGTAAAAACTGAGATAATAATAATAATAATAGTCTCCCGTTTTATACCGCACGCGGCTTTGGGAGTATAGCAGGGTAGTCTGCTATATCTAGGGCCTACGGTATACAAGGAAGGTAACATGGCCAGTGCTACGCTTCAACCGCCTATTATTACCCCTGGTTTTACCCAAGGTACTCATTTTATTCAGGCTGAGTCGACCTGGGGCCTATAGACATTTTAAAAATGCCTAGTTGTTCTTGCCGGCGGTAGGATTCGAACTCACGACCACCGGCATGCGAGGCAAGCACACTACCGCTTGCGCTACGCGGGCCCTACTGAGATAATAACTAGTAATAAATACTGGTATAATTAATATACTAGCTACATAAAACTAATAAAAATGTTAAAAGATCGCAAAAGTTTTATTTTGACTAATTAAGAGGACATAGATGAAACTGGTTGGTTTCTGCCAGTCCACTGTGCTAATATTTTGTATGTGATTCTGTGGGTAATTTAATTTTTACGCCAGTTAATCAGTGATTTGAATTTTACCTTAAACTTTGGCAAAAAACTTTGGTAAAAGTTTATCACACCATGAATAATGATTATATAGATTTTATAGCTGAGTAGTGAAAGCTGTATATTGTTGGACAATACCAATGCGGATTCACTGCCTGAAAGTCAACTACACACCAAATACACGCACATAGGCATATCAAGCATCTATTGGTAGGCTTCAAAGCAGTATATGACACTGTTAAAAGAACTGCAGTATATAATGCAATGATAGACTTTGGGATCACATCTATGTCACTTAAATTGACAAAACTACAACGCAAAACGTAAGTTCGTGCAGTAGAATTAAAGTAGAAAACTCTACATTTAATATTAATAATAATCTAGGATATTGAGATGCACCTAGGGTCTTCTAATAATGGCAGAAGCAGTCAGGCAGATAAAATATTAGATTGAATGAAACTATTTTTCAATAGATCGACAAAAATTCTGGGATTCGCTGATGATATCGTTCAAATGGGCAGAAGTATGAGAGATGTAGTGCAGTGTTTTACGTAGTGCAAGTTTACGAACGCGGCAAAGAAACTAGGACTTATTAAAAAAATACAAAGTAAATATAAAATATTATTATATATACATATATATATATAATATATATTATATATATATATATAATATATATATATATATATATATATATATATATATATAATACATATTATGTAAACGCAAGTAAATATATGTTGGTTGCTATTCTACTCTACAACAGAGAGAAACAGGTGAATAAAATCAAACTGCAGAAATTACAAGAAGAATAAGAATGACCTGGTAGCAGTAGGTAAACTAATTTTTATTATAAAAGATCCAAAAATCCTAGTTAATTTAAAACCAAAGGTTTCTAACACATGTATTATTCCTTTCATGACCTATGGAATGGAGACCATGACACTTAGGTACTAACCAATCTCTCAATAGACTAGAACCACTCAACAAAATATTCCGAGAATCGTATATACAGATTGAACCAAATTAAAACGGAACATACAATTTAATACATGTGTGTTTGAACTACATTTAAAATAGTGGACCAATATAAAACTTGGACAAAAATAAATCCATACCTGGGTATAGACATTGTATAAAATACCGTTCAACTATCTGTCTCGCAACAAAGTTGTTTGCGTAAGACGGGTTTGTCTAACGAGGTGATAATAGTTCAGGAATTGAAGCTCGAAAAAGTTAAAACCTCGCAATTTTTTCGTCCTGCATGTATCCAGTTGAAATTTTTAGCAGAAGGTAGGTAATAGCCCAAGGATCAAAATCTATATCGAACCGAAGTGCGCTGAAGGGTTTTAGGGTGAAAACTACCCCTAATTGTCAAAAATTATAAAATAACATATTTAACCTGAATATGGGTAAGATTTGGTTTGAATTAATTAAATAATGATTATTTTATACTTTTGAATAGAGTTCCATCATATTTTAAACCCTTAAAAAGCAACCCTTGTTAGAGATTAATCACTAATTCTAAAAAAATGATTTCGCCTTGGATCGATTTGGATAAAAATTTGGATTTAAGCTCAATTCACCCGCTGCTTTATAGTTTATGCCATGTCGACGAACCCTGATTGTTCTTAGGGGTGAAAACTACCCCTAATTGTCAAACATTATAAAATAACATATTAAACATGAATATGGGTAAAATTTGGTTTGAATTAATTAAATAATGATAGTTTTCGTGCTTTTCAATAAAGTTCCATCATATTTCAACCCTTAAAAAGCGACCCTCATTAGAGATTAATATAAAAAATTAGTAATGCGAAGAAAATGATTTCACCTTGAACGACTTGCATAAAATTTGGAATTAAGCTCAACTCACCCTCTGCTTTATAGTTTATGTCATGCCGATGAACCCTGATTGTTCTTAGGGGTGAAAACTACCCTAATTTTCAAAAATTGTAAAATAACATTACAAATCCTAACATGAGTGAAATTTGGTTTGGATTAGTTAAATAGTGAGTTTTTTATACTTTAAAATACAAATTCATACATTTTCAACCCTTAAAAATCAATTGTTATGGGTGCTATAGGTGAAAACAATTTTTTTGCCAAAATTTTGCAACTTTCAACTTTTGAAAATCACCCTTTACAACATTGCAGTTTTTATAAACTAATTTATAAGATATATATTGAAAAAAGTAGAATTAAATACAAAAAAAATTATCAACATAAAAAGGCACCATATATTCTTATACATTTACATAAATAGTTGAAAATATTTACATTTATAGGTAAAACAATTATAATATTAATTTTATTCGTCATCAATTACATCTTCATCGTGATCTATGTCATCATCATCTTCCTCAATTATTGGTGGACTGTTATTGCACCCTTCACCTGAGCACCCAGAACAAATAGAGTTACAGTATAAACCAACTTTTCTGCACCCATATGAAACGCCACATCGTTTTTTGCATTGGCAAAAAATAGTTTTCAAAAATTTATCGGGTGCAGGTTGTTTGTTCATGCGTACGGTAATAACAAACCATCTTTGGAAAACCATCCCCAATCTGTTGCTCTGATATTTTCATTGCCAAGCCATAGACATATGAGCAGATGTTTTATTCTGTTGTATGGGATTTCAAAATAAGAACGCTTAAAATTTCGAATGTATAACGCCCCACTAGCTAATATACCGGTTTTGTAGATTATTATGCTCCGAAATGTACTGTACTATACTAATGGAATTTTCCGGAAAAAAATTAACTGGTTTTTTTTAACGTATTTCCTTTAATTTTTAACGATAGATGTTTCTTTAAAAACGATTTGTAGAGGTTTTTAATAGCTACAAGGATCTGTGAATTAAATCTTTTTGGAACCCTTGGTTTTTAAATGGGGTGAGTTTAAAGGGCTCGAAAAAGATGGTGCTTGATCGTAAATCGATGCTTTAAACGGCTATATCTCGCCAAATATTCATTGTACAACAAATCTAAATAAAGGATAATTTTAGTCATTAAAAAAGCTACAATTTGGTAATTTTTATTTTTTTCATATATTCAGTATTTTCGGGCATATTTAAAAAAAGAAGGGTAAAAAATATGAAATTGTAAATCGTTTTCTCGCTTTAAGCTGTACTTTTTCTAAAACTAAGCATTTTAAATGGGTCAAACTTCTTGGACGTATTAACAATACATCTACAAAGGGAATTGCAGAAGGGTAAAGATCGATTTTAATTATGGGGGTGGTTAGGGTGTTGTTTTCCTCGATTTTTTCGTAAAAAATGAGGTATTGACCTTATTTTTTTATGATAGGTCTATTTTTGCTCTTTAAAAAAGGTTTTGTGAGTTTTATTCCAAAAATGCATCATTTTCCCCGATATTTGACTTTGAATCTTTCAAATTTGGCATTTGAAGAAAACCGCTGAACATTGATATTGTATTTGTAATTGTATTTGTCTTTTATAAAGCTACAAATTTGTTCTCTACAATTTTTTTTGATAAAATGCATCATTTTCGAGTTATTCGCGAAAAATCGATTAAAAACGTGGATTTTTTCGTCTAAAAGTTGTTACTTTCAATCGCGAATAACTTGAAAAATATCATTTTATAAAAAAATGTATAGCACATTTTTTGTTTAGAATCACTTTTCTAATCGAAACCTGTAGTTAAAACGTAAAAAAAATTTTCACCCCGAGATGGGGTGGCAACCACCCCCTAGGCTTTGGCGCACTTTGGTTCGATATAGATTTTGATCCTTAGGCTATTACCTACCTTTTGTTAAATTTCAAGTCAATCCACGCCGCACGAAAAAATTGCGAGGTGAAATGCTACATTTCCTGGACTATAACTGGTTTGACAGCATAATAAAATCGTAGATTTATGTGTAGATTTCAATTTTTATGAGTTCAGAATCCAGCAGCCCGCTGAAGTATGGGATTTTTTATAATATAATTATTTGACAATCTTTTGTTGGCCAACCAGCTACAGCAGAATTGAGCCGAAATACATTATATTCCTATGTTCCGAATTTATTTCGTTCAATCTGTATGTAAGCTTAAAAGATCATATGAGAAACGAAGATCTAAGAAGAAAAACTAAAACAAGATGTTATCCAAGCTATCGTAAAATCTAAATGGAAATGGGCAGAAAATATGACAAGAGAGAGCGAAGAAAGGGGACAAAGAGACTAACACAATGGTGACCAAGAGCACATAAACGGACATGGAGAAAAGATGGATCGACGACACTAAAGAAAAGGCAGGGAGAAACTGGCACCAGATATTTCAAGACAGGCGAACATGGTAAAGACAAGCAAGGAAGATACTCAATGTATTACACAATTATACAATGAGTTCTCCTTGTAGTATAAGTTTTCTAATACGATACGCAGATCTCTACTATCAATGCCGTTGGTTCTTAATAGCCAGTCTAGCTAGGATAAAACAGAATTAACATTAAGGAAATCAGTAATGGTATATGTTACGAAATTATTTATGCAAAGCGGTGTTAAGCGAAATTGAATGTGAGCTGTAATAAGCGAGTGGTCAGAAAGTCCCACAAAAGGGGACATTTTACACAAGTGTAGAAATTAACTGATTGTCATTTGTGAAAAATAGGTCAACAATTTAAGAATTATTGTTGTACCTAACCTTGTAGGTTCTGTTATCAGTTGCATTAAATTTAAGTACATGATCACATGTAGCAATAGCACGTTTCTTTGTTGTCGGAATAAAGGTTAAAACTACGCCTGAGAATGCTTCGATATTACGAATTTTGGTGTTACAGAAGAATCCTACGAATATCATGGATTCAAAGAATGTCAAGCGTGGAAGTAACTAGAAGGATAGGAAATAAGGCGGAAATAATATTAACTATCAAAAGACGAAAACTTGAGTACTTAGCACATGTGATGAGAGGATAAAAATATGCATTATTATAACTTATTATGTAAGGTAAAATCCAAGGAAAGCGAAATGTGGAAGACGAAGAATATCCTGGCTTAAGAACTTAAGGGAATGGTTTGAATGCAGTAGTGCAGAACTTTTTAGAGCGGCAGTCAACACAGAGTCCGCATAGCCATGATAATTTCCAACCTTCGATAGAAGATGGAACTTAAGGAAGAAGAACATGATGAAGTTTTAAACAAATTTTGTAAATTGATAGAAACAAATATTGGGCCAGCTAATCTTTGGAAAATTGAAATTTTCCCCGAATCCTTAATCAGGAAAATCATCTTCAACGCATCCTCAGTTATAACTTAACATAAAAAAAATCCTCTCCAAAATACAGGTGCTGTGAAAGTTAACTCTGATTCCCATTCACTTACCATTTATTAAGGATGTCAATCCCAAATTCTCCAGAATTTTGCTCAATACTTACCAAATGTAAAAATTGCTTATAAAAGCACTCTAGTTGTGGAATCTTCGTACAAGTAATTGAAAGACAAACTACCAAACTCAGATAAAAGTGATTTTGTATACAAACTTAGTTGTTTAGGCTATGAAAGTTCTTATATAGGTCACACCTCCCAAAAAGTTTCCAGCCGTTTGACTCTTCACAAGAGTGAGATTAGGTTACACCCTGATAGATGTTCCCTAGCTACACATGCTAATACAATAGGACACTCAATTATTCAAAAAGATTGTTTCTCGAGATGGCATTCATTTTTAAAGAGAAAGAAACCATTAATAAAAGACAGATACCAACATTCATAAAATTATGCAATTCTTTTTGCCTCTTCTTTTTCGGAAAATCCAGCGCCTATCAGGTATACTATTAACGTTACATATGTTATCATTCTAAGACTAACATCCAACGTTCTGTCGTTTTGACAGAAAGTTAATAATTACGAATTCACAACCAATGGTTGTGTTTCTGATTAAGTATATGTATAACCTAGAATTTTTTAGAATTTGGCCTACATTTTCTGTGATGATTTTACAACATAATTTTACTTAAATATTTGTCTGTAAAAGTTTTTTAAATATTGTTTTGTTTTAAAAGCGTTTTTTAAAACAAAAAAAGTTGTTGGATAGTTTCCGGTATTATTTGTAGGAGCCAGATGAGGTGTATATTCCATTTTCTTAACCCCATCGACAACTAACCTAAATTAGTGTAAGTATATATATATATATAATATATATAATATATATATATATATCTATATATATATATATATATATATATACGGATATATTGGGTTTTAGTAGTCAATATATTGGCCTTTAAGTAAAACTCTTTTAGGTTTGCTAAGCTTTCGAGTTTATTTTACTCTTTTTCAAAACATACTAAAAATTAACATAAAAAATTTACATTAGAAAAATGAAGTTTTTATGTCTTCAATAGGCTTATATATAAGAGAATATATATATATATATATATATATATATATATATATATATATAAATATATATATATATATATATGTACATATAAATATAATATATACACGCAATATAGGCAAACGAAAAACAATCTATATGTATTTCGGACATACAATTAAAAATCTACAAATATAATCAAGGAGCCAAGTTAAGACGGAAGAATAAGACTTGGGCAGAAGTGTTTTTGTACTAAACATTTTAGTGCCCATTTCAGCATTCTGAAACCTTGTGTTATTTCACATCAAAGTAGAAATATCCAGGAAATCAAACGTAAACAAAGTAACTAATAGGACTTTTTTTATTGCTGATTGATTTAGATAAAAAAATAGAGAAGTAAATCAAAATAAGACTTACTTGCACGCCTATGGTTTTAGCCAACTTGGAAGCACTCAGTTTTTCTATCATATTCGTAGCAACCTGCAGTTGCCACTGAAAGTTGCACTGGACCTGTGAAGACGAAGACCACGGAAGCGCAACTGACGAGAAGAAGTTGCCTCAATCGATCCATTAATGTAGATACAATCGAAAACGACGAAGAATGATTCAAATCTATGTTGTAGGCGGCACTAACGATTTGTCGAACTGCATCAGAAGCAGAAAGGTTGTGTTCTTGTTCGTGACAGCTTTTTTCTAGATTTTCTAGACACCTTTGGAGAGTTCCAGTAAAGCTTTCTTGCAAACAACCTACTGACTGAACAATTTGAGTGGCCACTGAGGTATTTAACCTCTTTAGTACAAGTTGTTGGATCTCCATTGTCGCTGTTTTGGAGGTACGCTGATGGCCAATGTCTATAAAACAATATTATATAATAATTCATATTAAATATCCATTATTTATAAAAAATATAGAGATGACTAAAATCGATTCTGGAGTCTGTAAAGCAATTACAGCCTAAACAACAATAAAAATCTTGATTGAAAAGAACGATTGAGCATATGAGAAAATATTACTAGAGTAACCCTTAGGCATACGATAAGAGAGCAGAGGAAAGGCTTACACACGAACTAGGTATTGGAGCATAAAAAAGTCAGCATATTAGAGAATAACTGAGAGTACAAAATGTAGTAGCTGATGCCAGAATAGAGACGGATAAGCCGAGCTAAGACTCAGAAATCAAACTCACATGGCTTTTTCTTCGAATTCTTTGGTTATTCGTATCACTTCCTATTTGTTTTGAGCTACTATTTCAGAGCTACTATATCATATTATATGTTATGATACAGTAAATATTTCAGCTGGACATAGGTAATATACATTGAGGTAAGTGTGGCAACTGCGATTTATTTATAAGTTATTGCAATGCAGTGAAAACCTTTGAAAAATTTTATTGTGGGCTATAATGGGATCAGTGACATTTTCTTAATAAATTTGACATTTCCTCTTCTTCTTCAAGTGCCATCTTCGTTCCGAAGGTTGGCGATCATCAGGGCTATACGTATTTTCGAAATTGCTGACCGAAACAATTCGTTGTTGCCACAGCTATACCATTCCCGTAGATTCTTTAGCCAGGAGTTTCGTCTTCTTCCTATGGACTTTTTTTCCTGCTATTTTTCCTTGCATAATTATTCGAAGCAGTTCATATTTTTCGCCTCTTGTAATGTGTCCCAAGTATTGTAGTTTTCGTTTTTTGATCGTAAATATGACTTCCTTTTCTTTATTCATTCTTCTCAAGACCTCGACATTTGTGACTCTCTCGATCCATGATATTCTCAGGATTCTGCGATACATCCACAGTTCAAATGCCTCTAATTTTTTGGTATCAATCTTTTTTAACCTCCATGACTCCATTCCGTAGAACAGCACAGAAAGCACGTAACATCTTATCAGGCGAAGTTTCATTTCAAGGCTCAAATCTCTTCCGCAGAACACTCTCTTCATTTGAGTGAATATGGATCTGGCTTTTTCTATTCTTATTTTGATTTCTGCTGAGCTATCGTTGTCTTCATTTATAAAAGTGCCTAAATATTTGTATTTGCTAACTCGATCGGTAATTTCATTGTGTAAATATAAATGTTGGACATTTTGTGTTGACTTCGATATAACCATATATTTAGTTTTCTTTATGTTCAAAGATAGTCCATATTCTTCGCTCCAGTCTGCTATCTTATTCACCAATGTCTGTAGCACTTCAAGTGTTTCTGCGATCAGAACGGTGTTGTCGGCAAATCTCAGATTGTTTAATCTAACACCATTTATTCTAATACCTACGGATTGCTCAGAGAGTGTTACGTCTTCGGAGTAGAGATTAAACAGGGTTGGTGACAGTATACACCCTTGTCTCACACCTCGCTTTATTTCAATTTCTTCAGTGGTATTATTCTCTACTCTCACTACTGCTTTCTGATTGTAGTATATATTTGCTATTAGTCGGAGGTCTCGTTTATCTAAATTCTTTTCTGTCAGGAGTCTGATTAGGTGATCATTCCGCACTTTATCAAAGGCCTAGTTGTAATCTATGAAACACATGAATACATCTTGATTTATGTCAAGACATCTTTGAGACATAACGTTCAGTGCAAACAACGCCTCTCTTGTTCCGAGTCCATTTCGGAATCCAAACTGGGTATTATTGATGTCCATTTCCAGTTTTCTGTGTACTCTAGAGTGTATAATTTTCAGGAATATTTTCAGTACATGGCTCATCAGACTGATTGTACGGTAATCACTACATTGTTTGGCATTTATCTTTTTCGGTATAATAACAAAGGTGGATAAAAGCCATTCTTGTGGTATTTTTCCTGATGTATAAATGCTATTGAAAAGT
>CAKJVB030000060.1:43874-59237 GCA_918026665.1 Diabrotica balteata | reverse complement strand
TCTAGTTGTATTCAGTGAAAAACGTGTACTTGGGCGACTTTCAACATCAAATCACAATCGAGCTCATCGCAACCAACTACTTCTGGCATGGAAAAAAGCAGGAGATTCCATTGATGACATTCGCTTCGGACGTATTGATCGTTTTCCACTTGGCTCAACGAAGAGATTAGTAAAAAAATGTAACTTTTGCAGTGTCGAAAACCCAATGTGTGTGTAGCAAATGTGATCTTCATCTATGTTGTTCTATATGCCATAAACTGTTTTTATAATTATCACCATAAAAAATAGTGTCCACACATTCTTTTTCGTTTGTTTTAAGTTTGTTTTATTAAAATCGATTCAAATGAATAAAACGCTATTTTTAACTTAAAACCGACAAGGGTCCCCTAAGGACCCCTTTACCTGTTTTTACCTGAAAGCCAAACAAAAATTGATAGTTACATTTTAGTAACGTTTCTAGGTTTCTTAATACATTATTAAACTTGAAAAAAATACTAAATACAATATTTTTTAGAATCTTGCTGTTAGAGGGTTTAAAAAACATTAGAAAAATTTCTATTTATATTGAGATGTGTTGAGACGTTCCGGCGAGTATATTAAACATATACAGTCACACATATAGTTTTTGTACGTCTTCAGTATATTGGAGAAAATTTCTGTGCTCAAATAATTTCTTTTTTTTTTAATGTTACTCTTTGCAAAAATTCTAAAAACACTTAATATGTCCAAAATAGTTAAACATGGTACAAAACATTGTACTATATTATATATGCTAGAGTATTACGGGAAATCCAAAAATTGAATAATGTCTTAAGTGTTGTTTTTGAAATAAGAAAGTTGGTATTGGCCATTTATTTATCGTCGAATTTATTTTATTTGGCTGTTAATGACAGCGATTATTAAATATAATTTAATGACGTATTAAAATCCTTAGTAGTTAAAAAACTATAAAACTAATTAATAAAAAAAACGTGTACCTGGAATTGCACAAAAAATTTGTTAGTATCATTCAATGATTTTTTATGGTTGGTATTTTCCAATTTTTTTAGCGCTTCTTTAATAGACAAAAATAATTATCCGAAATATATTTAATAGGAATATCTGAAAGAACTTATCAATTATTGTAATAAAAAATATAAGTTGATGTTTGATGATCATTTTATATAATTAATTTTTATTTGCGATTTTTATAATTTCAAATTGGCGTGTTTTTATGGGTTGATACGTCCGAAAGTTTTGTTTGGATGACTTTAAGCAGCCTCCCAGAAGGTACAAGTATTTGAATAAACACTACATAAAACATATTATCAAAAAAAAAATCAAATTTAAGTAATCCAATAAAGATAAAAGAGTATAAGTAATAGTTTCTTGAGCAAATTCCTTTATTTCGATATTTAACAATTTTAGAAAAATGCTAAATTTTCGTTATGTTCATTAAGTGTCCATTCCTTTGAACTTGTAAATTTCATCTTGTAGAAGCAACAAATGAAATTCTCATTTTCACATTTAAATTCAATGGATACATACATTTGGTTAATGGCAGAAAATAAAAAATTTGGGGACTGTTGCCGACAGTTATAGCTTATGTCCCGAATCAATAATTCATTATGAATAAAATAAATAATATCGAAAGTTTTTATATTGAAACCAACGGGCTGTGGTGAAACATTAAATAAAAATGGCACGGATGCGCAATAGATAAGTAGAGGTGTGAGACATGGCTGTGTATTTTGGCCAGTACTATTTAATATATACTCCGAACAGTTATTTACACCAGCACTTAAAAACTGTAGGGAAAGGTTCAAGATAAATGATGAAAATACAAATAACATTCGTTATGTCGACGATACAGTCACTATCGCTAAAGTGAAAAAGATCTACAGATGCTACTAACCACAATTTGTGATACTGGGGAACAGTTTGGTTTACACATACATAATAACGGATTTGATTACGGCTGTCGCCGCTTCTCCGCCCCCAATTTCCATCTTTTTCTGTCATACGCAGTTGCCTCTTCTAAGTCTCTTGCCGCCATTGCTTCATCAATATCGTTGCGCCAACTTCTCCGTGGTCGTCCTCTCTTTCTTCTTTCAGGAGTAATCCATTCCAGTACTCTTTTAGGCCATCTGTACTCTGGCATTCTTTTAACATGTCCGAACCAGATTAATTGATTTCTTTCTATGTCATCATTGATATTTCGCTCCATTTTCATTTCGTTTCTTATTTTTTCGTTCCTAATTCTTTCTAGTTTCAATCTACCACAGCTTCGTCTCAGATAATCATTTCTGTCGTCATAAGTTTGTTTTTATTAGCTTTGGTGACGTCTCATACTTCCGAACCGTAAAGTGTAATAATTTGGACTATACTACCGTAAATGTGTTTTTTGGTTTCTCGTCTAATTGTTTTTTGCCAGAGAAGAGAGTTTAAGGCACGGTCGCTGATTCTACCCTTGTTTATTCTTTCCCTGATTTCATCTGCGCTATTTCCCTTCTTATTGAAAATGACCCCTAAATATTTGCAGGATTGTACGCCTTTAATTTTGTCGTCTTCCAAGACTAGATCACATATTTCATCTGTTCCCACTGATAGATATTCACATTTTGTCATATTCATGTTTAGACCTGCCACCTCATATTCTTCTTGCAGTTTTCTTACCATATAGCTAAGATCGTAGCTATCTTCGGCAATTACTACCTGGTCATCCGCAAAGAAAAGTGTATATAGCGTGTTTTTTTCCACCGTTATTCCCATGTTTCTACATTTTTTTTACCCATTTCACTAAGGATCTGTCCAACAGATTTTAAATAGGTGGGTGACAGACAGTAGCCTTGTCTTAGTCCCTTTGTTGTTTGAAAAGGAGAGGTGATTTCTTGTCCCATTTTAATTCTTGCAAAGTTTTGTTCGTAGTATTTTTGAGTGGCGTTAATAAGAATTGAGTTTATTTTTAAGTTATCCATTTCTATCCATAGTTGGGAGATTGGTACACTATCATATGCTTTTTCCTGGTCTATTAAAGCTATATGGGTTTCTCTATATCTATGTACTCGTTTTTCCATTGCAATTTTTAATGTGAAAATATTATCCATAGTGAAGCGTCCGGCCCTAAATCCCGCTTGTTCTTCGGGTTGTTTATCTTTAATATCATTTTCTATCAGGTTTCCCAGTACTTTTGAATATAATCGGCCTATAGTAGCAATCACTGCAATCCCTCTATAGTTTTTAGGATCCGTTTTTGTGCCTTTCTTGTGTATTAGAGAGATATACGATTGTCTCCATTCTTCTGGAACTTCTTCTTCGTTTAAGCATCTTTCGAATAATTTTCGGATCATTTCAAGCAGTTTTGATGATCGATATCTAATCAACTCTGGATGTATTCCGCCTGGGCCTGGAGATTTTCTTAATTTCATTCCCTTAACTGCTTCTTTTACTTGTTCTATTGATAGTTCTATTCTTCCTTCTACTTGCACTTGTTCATTTGTCTATTTAAACCTTTCTCTTCTCTCTGTGTATAAGTTCTCAAAACGCTCTATCCATGTGTTCTCTGGTATTCTATTTATTATGACTTGGTTTTTTGTCGTTGGTTTCATGGTTTTCATAGTTCTCCAGGCTTCAGAGCTCTTTGTCCCTCCTATATGGTTGTCTTATTATTCTCATTTTTGTTCCCATGCACTATTTTTCTTTTTAACGACTTCTCGTTTGACTTCTTTATTCAAGCTTTTATATTGTTGTTTTTTTTTGTTCGTCTCCCTGTTGTAATAACTTTTGATATACTTCCTTCTTTCTTTTTATCTTTTCTTCCACTTCTTTATCCCACCAATATGGTTTATCTACTCTCCGTACCTGTGGCCCTAAGGCTTCTAGCGCTGCGTCTTTCATGCAGTTTTTTATATGTCCGTATTCATCCGTCGTTGATCTGTGTGATTCCTGTAGTTTTGTGTTAGTCTCCAGGAGTAAAGTAATTGTGTGCTCTCGTTATCTAGATTGTCTAAGGTGTACGTCGTTCTTTCTATTTTTTTCTCTGTGTTCGTTGTTGATGTCTGTGTGATTCCTGTCTACGAATGGTGTATATATTTTTCCTATTATCAGGCAGTGGTCCAAACCGCACTCTGCTCCTCTATTCACCTTTACGTCCTGTACTCTTAGCTTAGTTTGTTGCCTTGTCATGAAATAATCTATTATCGATTTTAGACCTCTTGTGTGCTGATACCAGGTGTATTTATGTATATTCTTGTGGGCAAA
Organism: Diabrotica balteata; assembly: GCA_918026665.1. Lineage (NCBI taxonomy): Eukaryota > Metazoa > Arthropoda > Insecta > Coleoptera > Chrysomelidae > Diabrotica > Diabrotica balteata. Next base: position 54,998 of record CAKJVB030000060.1, on the reverse strand, counting down.
AAAGCCATTCAAAATCTTTAACTCATATTGTTGGCATATATTTATGAGTCTTTCTCCGTTATTGTTAAGAGTTTCTTCTCCATGCATGCCTACCACTTTTCTTTGTACTTGTTTTCCTACTCTGGCATTAAGGTCTCCTCCGCATATAATCTCATGGCTGTTAGGAATTTCGCTTGTTAGTTTGGTTTAACAATAGCATAAAATCTGTAGTTATCAGTGAGATGAGTAAACTCATAAGAAGGCTCTAGATAAAAAAAATTAAGATATTGTGTGTGTGTGTGTGTGTGTGTTTTTATTGGCACTGGTTTTGACATCCAACTGGCCAGTCAATTTGTTTTAAGTTCTCTCTTTACAAAAGATATTGTTAGTATTTACAGTTAAAACTATTGTATTGTATTGACAGTTAAGACATGGAATGTTAGAAACTTATTTAATAGATTACTCTGTTTTTGCTGTGTTGTTAATTAAGATATTAAATAAATGGAAAAAATTAAGCAATTATGAACTCGATAAAAATAGAGTAATCAAGAGCAGTAAAATGTTATATTTACTCTATTCTATTTTATAGTGACAAAGATTGGACTGTTAATATCGGCTTAATGAAAACGCTCGAAGTTTTTGAGATGTGGCTTTTTAGAAGAATTGGAAGAATGGAAAGAGACAGACAACTTTTGACCACAATAAAAAGGGAGAACGACAGCATATTTTGGGCACATACTTAGAAGTGAGAAGTACGAAATATTTCAGCTGATTATGAAGGGTAAAATCTAATGACAATATTCTGTCTTAAAAAAATTTGCGGCTGAACCAGGTTAGACATATAGACGCTTTTATGAAAATTAGAGGAACTTGAAGGAGGAATTTGAAGGAGGAATTTGAAGTGGTTATAGCCAACCTTCACTAGTGGAGTTGGCACTAGAAGAAAAAAAAATTTAATTTTGGAATAAAACGAACAATGGTAAGTATTACACTTTAAATATTGAAACTGTTCAGTTCTCTTTACACTTCTAAAAGAAGCGGTACTAATCTAAGATTTATATTAAAACTCACAATTTCAATACAACATAAAATAAATAAAAAGGTGAAATACAACCATAAATATGCATTTCTAACTATTTAGTGGTCATTAGTACGGTGTAGTTAAGTTATAAAAAAAGAATGATAACTTGCGAAAATATCTACAGGAGCCATTTGACCATTTTTGGTACTACTACCAGAAGTACCTTGCATTCCAGAGCTACAACTGACTTGATAACCAGATATGGTACTGACCATAATGGTGGTTTTAATATGCTTTTACCTAGATATAACTACATTCCTTCTATCGGCATAATTTAAGCTAACTTTCCGGAGACCTGACGATGAATAGCAAAGTTTAGTAGGCGAAACTGGTCATCCAAGGTACAATAAATTGATTGTAAGTCTATTACTTATTTCTGTTTTCCAAATATTAATATGAAACTTGGGAATGAATAAAAAAAATGAAAGATGCAGTTCACGACTTTACTCACGACAAAAGAATTTTTAACAGACTTAAATACACATTTCATGTTTCTATCAAAGACTTAAAAAATAAATTTTTGAACTATTACATAAAAAATATTGCACCCAATACCACTTTTTATGACCAGCAACCAAGAAATTTAAGACACTTACTCTTACAATATCTCCAATCAAATAAATTAATGGCAACTGGATCAAAACAAAAATACTAAAAAAGCTAAAATATTTGCTGAATACATATACAATGCTTTCATACCACTAGACAATCTGAACAAAGAAGGAATAAATAACTTTCTAGGCGATTCTTGCCAATAGTCACCTTCAGTAGGCTTAACATCTTCATTTACAGTCATGGAAATAATAAAATCACTACCTCGTACCAGATGCCAAAATATCATTGAATACCAAGGAAAACAATAGTAATTCTAAACCGTACTTATTACCCGAATGCTTCATCTTTCCTATTGTTCCATGGTAGTACGCTAAAACAATATTGATTTCTAACCCTGAAAAACCTTTCACCATAATAATTTTGTACTGAGCTATAAGCTTGCTACCTCTATTGTCTAAAATATTAGACAGATAACTTAGCAATACCACGCAAAAAAGAATTAAAGAAGAATACTCTACGAGATAATCCAATACCTGATTATCAATTTGGTTTTAAAGAAAACCACTCTACCATTCAGTTATGCCCACTATAAAAAATCTAAACGAAGAACAACAAGAAAAGATATCTAACAACCAACTATACTGATCAGATTAGTTTCGCTGACACACTGTGATAATAGCGTTGGAAAGCATTTACTAAAAGTGTCAGAAAAATCCCAGAACCACCTTACTTTTCTTCAAGTTTCGCTTCACCAATGGAAAATTATAGTAAACATTTAGATATCTGCACAAATAACTTTTATCATCCCATTCCTGTAAAGAATCAAATTAAACGTAGAGTGCACATATCCGTGTTAAAAAGCAACAACCAAATATCAATCCCCAACAAATTAACTGGCTCATTAACAAAAAATCACAATTGGCACTAAAGAATAAACTTCTTCTTCTTTAAGTTCCATCTTCTATCAAAGGTTGGAAATCATCATGGCTATGCGGACTCTGTTGACTGCCGCTCTAAAAAGTTCTGCACTACTGCATTCAAACCATTCCCTCAAGTTCTTAAGCCAGGATATTCTTCGTCTTCCCACATTTCGCTTTCCTCGGATTTTGCCCTGCATAATAAGTTGTAATAATGCGTATTTTTGCCCTCTCATCACATGTCCCAAGTACTCAAGTTTTCGTCTTTTAATAGTTAATATTACTTCCGCCTCATTTCCTATCCTTCTAGTTACTTCCATGTTAGACATTCTTTGAGTCCATGATATTCGTAGGATTCTTCTGTAACACCAAAATTCAAAGGCGGCCAACTTATTCAGATGAACTTGTTTGAGTGTCCAAGCTTCCAGACCATAAAGAAGAGTAGAGAACACGTAACATCGAAGCATTCTCAGGCGTAGTTCTAACCTTATATCCCGACAACAAAGAAACTTTTTAAGTTTAATAAATGATGCACGTGCTATTTCAATACGTGTCTTAATTTCTTTGGTTTGGTCTACATCTGATGTTATCCATGTTCCTAAGTATTTATAGTTATTAACACTCTCAATTGCAGTATCTTCAATAGTCAATTGGATATTTGCATCTGCAGATTTAGTCATGATCATGCATTTAGTTTTCTTTAAATTTATCTTCAGTCCGTACTCATGACAGCGTTCATTAAGGCGTTGCATTACGTTCTGTAAATCATTGTTGTTATCCGTAATTATTACTGTATCGTCTGCAAAACGTAAGTTATTCAAAACTTCTCCATTGATAGATATACCTTCTATTGAGTCTGAGAGCGCTTCTTGAAATACCGCTTCACTGTAGACATTGAAAGTAGTGGGGACAGCACGCAACCCTGGCGGACTCCTCTCTGTATTTTGATATTTTCGGTGTACTGGCTGTCAACTCTTACCTTGGCAGTTTGATTCCAATATAAATTAGATATAATTTTCAGATCACGACTGTCAATATTTTTGCTTTTTAATATATCTACAAGCTTTTTATGTTGAACTTTATCAAATGCCTTTTCAAAGTCTACAAAACATAAGTACATATCCTGATTCATGTCCATGCATCTCTGAGCCAGCACATTCAAGCCGAACAAAGCATCTCTTGTACTCATACCATTTCTAAAGCCAAATTGTGTGTCACTTATCTCATATTCAAGAGTTTTAACAATTCTGCTGTGAATTATTTTCAAAAATGTTTTAAGTGTGTGACTCATTAAAGCTATTGTTCTGTGGTCTGAGCGAGTTGTTGAACTTGGTTTTTTGGGAATTGCTACAAAGGTTGATTGCAGCCATTGTCTGGGGATTGTGGCAGTCTGATATATTAGATTAAAGAGTTTAACCATTACATCAATAACATCTTCATCGATGAGTTTTAATAATTCGATGGGCACCTCATCTGGTCCAGTGGCTTTACTCTCTTTTGTGTTTTTGATGGCATAGATGACTTCTTCTCTTAATATTGGTGGTCCAGTATCTTCGGTGATTTCTAATGACAGTTCTTCTCTTTCATCATTAAATAGTTGTTGAATGTAATTGGTCCAGTGACATAATCTCTCCTTCATATCAGTAATAATATTCCCTTTATCATTTTTAAGGATATTCGTTTTTGTACGCTTTCTAGAACCTGTCATTTCTTTGATTTTTTTGTGTAAATTAAAGCTATCGTACTTTTTATCCAGATCTTCTATTTCCTTGCATCTATCGGAGAGCCACCTCTCTTTTGCCTCTCGAATTTTCTTTCTGATGTTTCTCTGAATTTCTTTGTATTTATTCAGGTCTTTTGCTTTATGTTTTCTTCGTTCTTCCATGAGTTCAAGAATTTCTACTGTCATCCAAGGTTTTGTTTTTTCTTTAAGTGGTTTGAGGGTTTCTTTTCCAACTGACACAAGGGCATGTTGAATTTTTCCCCATTTTTGGTCAACAGTTAGAGTTTCTGCATTATCTTCTTTGACTTTCCTTAAGCTCTCGTTTATTTTATATTTGGTTTCCACATATGTGTTGTCTTGTTTGAGACGTCTTGTATCTATGATTTTCTTGGTGCTAGGGCTGTTGACCTTCTTTAGTTTCACTCTCATCGACAAAACAACCGGGTTGTGGTCGGAGGATATGTCCGCTCCTGGATAAGTTTTAGATGATATTATAGAATTTCTATATCTTCTGTTGACGATAATATAATCTATTTGATTTCTGACTATTTTGTTGTTATTGTCAGCTGGTGACCTCCATGTATATAGTCTACGTTTAGGAAGTTTGAACAAGGTATTTGTAATTATGAGTTCCTCATTGACACAGAAATCGACAAGCCTATCGCCACGTTCATTCCTTTCCCCGAGTCCATATCGCCCCACGCAATGCTCCACTTCTCCTTGGCCAACTTTAGCGTTCAAATCGCCCATTATAATATTTATATCTTGTCTTTTAGTTAGTCTTAAGACATTGTCGATTTGTTCATAGAAGGCCTCTATGGTGTCTTCATCCTTGTCTGCAGTGGGTGCATATACTTGGATTATATTTGTTTTACGTTTTAAATGAGAGTTTAGAGACAGCATTAATACTCGATCAGAGTAGGGAACAAAGTTACAGACAGCTTTATGAGAATTCTTCAACTATAATGCCAACTCCCCGTTTGTAATTGGAATCGTTGTTTCCAGAATAATACATCGTTCCATTTCTGGTCTTACATTTTCCTGATTCAGGCCATTGTGTATCGCTAAGGCCCAGTATATTAATTTTCATTCTGCACATTTCCGACACAGCATTATCCAGTTTGCCTGATTGGTATAAACTTCTTACGTTCCATGTTCCGATTTTCAAGGCTATAGAGTTATTTGCTTGCATAAAGAATAAACTAGTAATATTTAAAACTGTACTGAAACCTATTTAGACCTAGTACTCCAGTCGTCAGAGACGAAAATGCCCATGAACCTCTAAAAATTATTCAAACAAGTTGAATTTGGACGCCTATATTAATTTTGAGACCTCAAAAGATGCAAAAAAAGTTTACCACTTTTACCTCCGGGCTTCCCCCTATATCTCTCCTCAAGTAAAAACGTAAAAAAATCGATTTACCAGGAATCTGTACATCGTAGAAAAATATGTCAAATAAAAAGTAACATATCTGTCCAAAACGCTGATGGCAGATGATGACAGATGCGCCTTAGTATGCATCCAATTCTACTCTACATGAAGACTTAAAACCGTCCATAAAAGGCACTATACACTAATATGTTACTTAATATAAAAAAAGAAACTTAAACAGTAACAAAAACGTTATTTTTGTGACTAAAGCAAGAACTAGAATACTAAAGAGACAGTGGGCAGAATAAAGAGTTTATAAAAAAAAACAGTGAATAAATGTTGCACTTTTGTAAAGTTCGTGATTTCTAGCCTGTAAATGATTATGTTTCCACTGTTGTCAGATGATAATTTAATCCCACATTTAAAGTTCTTTAATATTTATAGTATCTTGCAAAAACGAATTGCACTTACGATTTAGATACCTCGTCAGAAGTATGGAGATAAAAAACGGCGGTTTAATTTTTTAGTTATTTTATCAACCGAATATATTATATCATTTTCTATATTATATAAGGATGAAACTGCGAAAATATGGAAGAATTATCTAAATCAATTTTAAGCTCTAAAAGGAATCAGGCAATAACTTTAAAATTTAATTTTAAAATCGGGCTGTTCTGTTTCAACTCTTCTGTATAGTTTTAATATTAAGAATTAAGTTCTTTCTAAACTTTACTTAAACGATTAAGTTAGGGAAAATTTAAAATAAATCCATCTCTAGTCATGTTCATTGGTTTACGAATCTATATCAGGTATTATTTGCAGCTTATTCTTGCCAAATCTAATGCTGCATTCAATAAATGTGTTGATGCGTTAGATAGAATTATAGTCAGTATAAATTGCCATAAATATAATTAATATAAGTTTGTTGAAGAATTATAATCTCAATAAAAGTATAATTTATGAAAAATACTAATCAATTTTATTTTTAAATTACAACACTAACTTTGAGGAGTTGCGACGAATCAATGGTATCCATGTATTTTAGGCCATTGATTTTCGCAAAATCACTTGGATACAGGAATAAAAGATTTATAACGAAGATGTATACGTATTGTTCTACTCCCTCTACAAAATTTTATACGATGAATTTAAATACACTGGTTTTAGGTAGACAGTATTTTTATTTATGTTAATTACATATATTTTCTAAAATTATAATTAATGTTAAAACTAACAGATATATTTACATAAAAAAAATATTTTTGTGCTCCTTTTTACAAAAATCATGATCCATTCAAATAGTTTTAAAATTGTATGAATAATTAGGTCTGTGCCTTCTATTAAGTAAATTAATAAATAAATAAATATTTTTATAATTATTTTTTTAAAACTACCAAAAATTAAAGTAAAAAAATAGTATACTAAAAACTATAAAATAGAGTATCGAAGGACCTGCAGAACTCGACATATGCAATTTAACGATCTCGGACATGTATTTGATACACAGTTTATAATGTACTACAGGAACATATAAATCAGTCATCAAGAGTAAGGAGTGCTCTTTATTCAAGAAGCGTCCTCTTTATCCGGAATTTATTGTTAACTTTGGTGACCTTTGACCATTTGAGACTACATTCAATAGGATCGATCATAGAACTTTTCTTTTATGAGTTATCACATTTATAGGTAAACGAACATACAAGCACACGATTTCAAAAAGAACCTTTAAGATGGTGTTGATAAATCATCCATTCTACGACATGTAAAAAATCAAAGTCATTTTATATGAGAATGTCGGCAAACAAAATTAAATACATGAAGGCACTGAAAATATACATTACTTGCAAACTTCTTACATGTAAAGAAGAGCTTTGAGATTAAAACCTTCTTTAGAATTATATTGTATTATAACAATTGTTTTAACCATGAAAATCTTCTTCTACGTAGATTTCTGCTTTCCTTAATTTTTCCCTCCATAAACAACCTCAAGGGCTCATAATGTCTTCCCCGGTACATATGTCCTAGATAACTGACTTTGCGTTTGATAATGTTAAAAAGTTCATGGTCTGTCTGTTGTATTTTTTGAAGTCTTCTAAACACCCACTTCTCCATGGCTTCCAATCGTCTCATAGCACTCAAGTTCATTGTCCATGCCTCTGCCCCCTATAAGAGAATAGAATATGTATGTATGTTTTCATTAATCGATACCTAGTATCCACTTAAAGAGTTGTTTAAGTTAAAAGATGTTTCAGTTTAAGGAATGCAGGTCTTGAGTATTCAATTCAAGCTCGGATTGTAACTTCAGAGTCTCAATAACATACTGCACAACCCATACTTGCTAGCAAGATATTTGTATAAAATCATTAACAATCTTGGTTTCAAAATCCTTTGTTGCTGATTGATAAGCTTTACTTATTTCGTTCTTTTCATAGATTTCCCTATTTGTTACTCCTAATGTTCTTTGATTTTTCTTCAGTTGATCCCAAAATCTTACTATGGATCTACATCTCCTCATACCATCCAGCTTGCTTTTCATTACATAAAAGTTTCAGAGGTTTATATTCTACGTGGCTATTGTATTATATTTATTTTAAATTTTGAGTTAATACCAGATTTCCTGTAAAGTTCATTTTTTTTAAACACGTTAGAAATTTGTATAAAGATACCACCCAAAATTGAATTTTGTTGTTGTCTTAACAGATAAAACAATTTAAAACCTTTTTATCTGAGGAAATCATCATTTGTAATATGAAAAGTCCAAATCAATTGACCTATGAGAAACAGAAGTATTTATGCAAATAATGACAGATAAAAAGTAAACTTAGTATTTAGTCGTCAAAATATCAAAAATGTATTAAAACAAATAAAATTCTAGTTTCCCCAATTACCAAATTTCCAAATTATACATCCAACTAAAGATTCTTATCAATTGTAGCGATTCAAAAATCAATAAGGTTTTAATTCACGTGTTTCATCTTTCACTGTGTATAAGGTTTAATCTACGTGTTACAAATCCTCGAAGAGAACCACTTTCGTGATTATTTTTAAAAAGTGTATATCAGCACTAATAGTGGTTTTTTAAACCACATATTAGAAAACTTTTTTCATTGGTCAGATCTAATCATTTGATCATCCGGCATTTGGCCTACTTCACATTGGCAAGAAATATTTTTTTAAAAAAATAGGGTCATTCTATTTCTGACCGCAGAGTGAATCATATTTCGTGCTTTTCCACCCTCACAATACTCCGACTCTGAGTAACGCGTTCTCGTTCATTGTGTCTCTGCAGTTTGATGTGTTACAATATAAAATGAAAAATGTTTTAAATTATAATTTTTAAAAGTTTGTAAAATTTTACATCAATAATCATTATGGAATCAATTCTTAAAAGCACATAATATTGTAGCATGTTAATTTTTTTAGTATAAAATTTTCTAAAACGCCCCTGGCCCAAGTATAACGGTTTTCCAGATTCTCTGTTTGATTAGTGAGGTAAATAAAAGAATTCCTAATTTCAGTTATTAACTACGACGAAAATATGCTTTTAGTTATTTTTACGTGTTACTTTTATTTTAAAAGCTAAAAGTGATTTAAGGTCGTTTTGCGATATAGTTATAAAGCATGTTTGCAACTTGATACGCGAGCCAACAAACTGGAGAGGCCGGTATTAGGTCAGTTCGAAAGGAATTCAAATTTTAGTTTGGAAGATTTGGTCAAAGGAGACAGACGTCGTTATGTAGTTTGCAGAGAAGCCGGCAAAATTTGTTAAAAATAGTGAATTTTACTCTATGTAATATGTCCGTTTAGAAAGAGTATTCACTATTTTTCTAAATCTTATCTATCTAATTAGCCTTCTTCGGTCCATCTTTGGACATAGGCCTTCCCAATCCTTTTCCATTCTTATCTGTCTGTCGCTATAGTCATCTACCTAAAGCCCACGTGCTTCTTCATATCATCTGCTTATCTCATTTGGGGCCTTCCTCTGGTTCGTTTATATTCCCACGGTCTCCAACTTATAAGAATTTTGTTCCATCGGTCTTTATTTTGTCTTATATTGTGTCCGGCAAATCTCCATTTCAATTTTGCAACTTTTTGTCTAACATCCCTCACTTTTGTTTTCTCTCATATCCACTCGTTTTTCTTTTTATCCATTAATCTTATGTGCAACATTTGTCTTTCCACTGCTCTTTGAGTTTTTATGATTTTGTCCATGTTTGCTTTTGTAAATGTCCACGTTTGAGAACCATAAGTAAGAACAGGAAGTACGCATTGATTGTATAGTTTGGTCTTAAGATGCTGTGGATATCTTTTATTTTTAAAAATGTAGCTTAGTTTGTCAAATGCTGCCCATGCCAGTCTAACTCGTCTCTTTATCTCTGCTGTTTGGTTCTCTTTGTTAAGTTTTATAGTTTAACCAAGATATATATAATCCTGAACTTGTTCTATTTCATCTTCTCCGATTCTCATTGTGATGTCTTTATCTGTATTTGTTATGGTTTTGGTCTTACTGTAATTCATATTAAAGCCTATCTTTCTAGCTTCTACGTCCAGTTCTTTCATCATTTCAAATAATTCTTCTTTTTATCAGTTATCAATACGATATCATCAGCGTACCTTAGATAGTTCAAGCGTTGTCTACAAATTTTATATACCTTTTTCTTTCCATTCTAATCTTTTAAAAGTATCTTCAAGAGCCTGATTGAAAAGTTTCGGTGATATTGCATTTTTCTAAGTATCTAAGAGATTTGTGTCGTATACAACAAATTTGAAATATACCCACGATGGTTCCAGTTTTGTAAGAAGCCGAGTCCAAGGTGTATTTCGGTACCCCAACTTTTAACCTCAGATTTGTATTCGTCCTAAGCAGCCGTTTTAGGATACTTTTTTCACAGTAGGGAGATGAATTTGAGAGTTTGAGTTCCAGTTCCTACCTCCAGAAATTTAAAGTAAGTGTAATCTAGTGAAACTCAGGTAACTTTTTTTGTTTGAACTTTTAAACTAACTATAGACATTTTTTTCTAACAATAATATTTGCTTGCATAACAATTTAAATTTTAATAAATAAAATTGTAAATCTTAGGAGTGGTTAGCTGTCATTTTAATTGTTCTCCATTGTATAATATTTGTTGATATATGACAGCTAGCTTTATTATTTTTGACATCTAGTATCTATCTAATCATATTTGAGATTTCTATTTTGGTTTTAGAAAAGGTTAACCTTTGTACATAGTTTATTTAAAATGACAATTTTTATTTGTAATTACTTATGTCTGCCACAGTTTATAGCCCTAGTAACAATTTTTTTGTAAGTTTTGTAGCATCTCCCACTTATAAACAGAGTTTGTAAACTAAACGGATAGGACATGTAAGTTTTGCTTTGTTATTTTGTTATAAATCTTTGTAACTATTAATATAGTATTTTTGTGTCATTCATATTTTGTAACTGTTTGTGTTAAGACAACAATAAATGTTTAATTTATTTCTCTAAACCATTTCG
>CAKJVB030000060.1:34874-43374 GCA_918026665.1 Diabrotica balteata | reverse complement strand
AGTCAACTACTTCATAAGTTTATCGAAGACGTTTCGCTTTATATTTCTAAAGCTTCATCAGTTCTCTAAAATACAAAGATGACATAGAGTTTATAAGAAATACAGATCTAATAATTTATTACTTACAACTCAATATGTAGTATTAAAGATGTTATCGTATATGTACTTAAGTTTACTCATAAATTTAGAACTAACTTAAAAAAAAAAAATTAAACAGAAATATGCAAAAAATAACATTCGCAGAAACGAAGATTTACAAAAACTTTAAACGTACATTTGGCTTCATTTAGAGATGGTTTCCAATGAAGACAAACAAAACACTGATTTATTGCAATCTACGCAAAACGACGTGGCGCGATACCGAAAATGTTTTTCAAGGGCCATATATTCAACAAATTCCAAGGTTTGAGACAATTATGAACTTCTACGGGGGTCATTGAAAGAATAGTTGGACGGGTGGATTTGTAACGGAAAGATTTGGAATGTTATTTTTTGCATATTTCTGTTTAATTTTTTTTTTAAGTTAGTTCTAAATTTACGAGTAAACTTAAGTACATATACGATAACATCTTTAATACTACATATTGAGTTGTAAGTAATAAATTATTAGATCTGTATTTCTTATAAACTCTATGTCATCTTTGTATTTTAGAGAACTGATGAAGCTTTAGAAATATAAAGCGAAACGTCTTCGATAAACTTATGAAGTAGTTGACTTCTGTTTTTTATTTTGCCAACCTGACTGACCGAATAAACCTCTGAATTCACTAGTTGAATACTTTATTAAAATATATATATATATATATATATATATATATTATATATATATATATATATATATATATATATACATATATATATATGCAAGAAGTCGTAATACTCATTTTTCTGTCTGGACGATCAAATTGGCATATTTGCTAACTTTTTTTTTATTTTTTTTTTATTCTTTTTTTTATTTTACGCTATTTTAACATGCGCTTTTTTTTTCGTTCACCTCAAAAATTTTATACAACGGCGGTTTGACTCTGCTAGTAATTGTTGATAGTTCAAACTTCCTCGTCAAACATTTTGATATATATTAATACATCATCAGTCCTATCCATTGCCAACCGTTGCCAGTTTGCTGCGCCTATCTTTCTGGGGGATAAAGGGGTAGAATGCGAATATATGGAGTTGATTCCAGTTTACTCCAATTAGCTTCTTCTACTCAAATCCGACTCTCACCTTCACGATGGTGTCCCCTGTTAACCGAGCAACCCAGCTGGAGATCCGGTATCCAACCCCGGGTGGAAAGTTGGGTCGGGAACTAACGAGAGCGGGTGAAATGGCCCTCCGAAAAGGGGGATTGGCGTTGGGTTAACTACCCAACCCTGTAAAAACCCATAGTTACGAAATCTAAAGTTAAAAATATTAAAACAAATCTGGATTTCTGATATTTTTGATTTCCACTTCCGATATCCAAAATTTACAATCTCATTGGATTTTTAAATTATTTGATTGTCTAAATCGCTGATTGTCTAACTTTTTGCCTTGAAGAGCAAATTGGCAATTTCCAATTTGCCTTTCGACCATATCTTATATCTGTGTCAAGTAGTTTTTGTCAAGAAATCTTAAATTTTAGTTTTAATAGTCATTGCTTTAGCATTGGGTTTAACTTGCAAAATCCTATTTATGATTATTAAAATTTTTTCTTGACAATACTGCTAAATACAAAAAACAGCGGTTTGAATTTCTCTTCGCTTGCAAGTGTTGAATGTTAAATTAGTGGAAATTTGTATAATATCGACTACTCTAAATAGCTAAAAGATCTGCAGTTTTAACATGTTTTTTAACATGTGTAATTTCAGTTTGTGTATCCAATTTATAGAAATTTTTCAGGATATAAATCATCGTTCCATGTCAGCTAGGGCTCGATAACACGGAAAGAGTCCCACCAGAGCTCAATCCCTTGGATACGTAGATATCTGGGATGAATGAATTTTCCCCTTAGAGGGAGTGTGGCCATATGGCATGAATCTGGATTTCTGATAGTTTTTATTTCCACTTCGGATATCCAAAATTTACAATCTCATTGGATTTTTAAATTATTTGATTGTCTAAATCGCTGATTGTCTAACTTTTTGCCTTGAAGAGCAAATTGGCATATTTGCTAATTTGAACAGGCTCAATTTTTCTCGAGTAAATTGCCATATGTGCTAATTTGAATATGCGCATTTTTTAGATCACCGTTTTGTTGAACGTTTATTATAATGAGCTAAAGTGGAAGCTCCAGCAGCTACTCTTTCTAAATTACTATTTTTTTTATGTAAGTTGAACATTATAGCATATGTATTTTTTTGAATACTTTTATACTTTGAACTAATATGACCTAATTTTTTGTGTGATTTCTAACAATACCGTTTGCATTACTGGTCAGACTGATAATGATTCTACTTTGTGAAGACTATATAATATTTTTGACCCAAACTGCTTAAAACAAGTTTTACACCTGTAAAGATTGTAGTAACCAAGTCCAGTGAAAGCAGTCAGGGCAAACGAGAGCGAAGAAATAGTCTTAAATGTCCCATATCTGTTTCTAAATTAAGAAGTTGGTGGTAAACCTCGGTATGCTAGTTAGTTATTTAGCAATTGGAACTTATCTTTATTTGAATGCCTTCTACAGTTATTCAAAGAGTAAGATTTGTAAGCGATATCATAAACATGGGGTCTGTCAGCTAATTAAATTTATTATAAATGTCATTACTTGACATTCTATTTCCAATTTGCCTTTCGACCATATCTTATGTCTGTGTCAAGTAGTTTTTGTCAAGAAATCTTAAATTTTAGTTTTAATAGTCATTGCTTTAGCATTGGGTTTAACTTGCAAAATCCTATTTATGATTATTAAAATTTTTTCTTGACAATACTGCTAAATACAAAAAACAGCGGTTTGAATTTCTCTTCGCTTGCAAGTGTTGAATGTTAAATTAGTGGAAATTTGTATAATATCGACTACTCTAAATAGCTAAAAGATCTGCAGTTTTAACATGTTTTTTAACATGTGTAATTTCAGTTTGTGTATCCAATTTATAGAAATTTTTCAGGATATAAATCATCGTTCCATGTCAGCTAGGGCTCGATAACACGGAAAGAGTCCCACCAGAGCTCAATCCCTTGGATACGTAGATATCTGGGATGAATGAATTTTCCCCTTAGAGGGAGTGTGGCCATATGGCATGAATCTGGATTTCTGATAGTTTTTATTTCCACTTCGGATATCCAAAATTTACAATCTCATTGGATTTTTAAATGAGTTGATTATCTAAATCGCTGATTGTCTAATTTTTTGCCTTGAAGAGCAAATTTGCATATTTGCTAAATTGAACATGCTCAATTTTTCGTTCACTTCAAAAATTGTTATACAACGGCGGTTTGACTCTGCTAGTAATTGTTGATAGTTCAAACTTCCTCGTCAAACATTTTGATATATATTAATACATCATCAGTCCTATCCATTGCCAACCGTTGCCAGTTTGCTGCGCCTATCTTTCTGGGGGATAAAGGGGTAGAATGCGAATATATGGAGTTGATTCCAGTTTACTCCAATTAGCTTCTTCTACTCAAATCCGACTCTCACCTTCACGATGGTGTCCCCTGTTAACCGAGCAACCCAGCTGGAGATCCGGTATCCAACCCCGGGTGGAAAGTTGGGTCGGGAACTAACGAGAGCGGGTGAAATGGCCCTCCGAAAAGGGGGATTGGCGTTGGGTTAACTACCCAACCCTGTAAAAACCCATAGTTACGAAATCTAAAGTTAAAAATATTAAAACAAATCTGGATTTCTGATATTTTTGATTTCCACTTCCGATATCCAAAATTTACAATCTCATTGGATTTTTAAATTATTTGATTGTCTAAATCGCTGATTGTCTAACTTTTTGCCTTGAAGAGCAAATTGGCATATTTGCTAATTTGAACAGGCTCAATTTTTCTCGAGTAAATTGCCATATGTGCTAATTTGAATATGCGCATTTTTTAGATCACCGTTTTGTTGAACGTTTATTATAATGAGCTAAAGTGGAAGCTCCAGCAGCTACTCTTTCTAAATTACTATTTTTTTTATGTAAGTTGAACATTATAGCATATGTATTTTTTTGAATACTTTTATACTTTGAACTAATATGACCTAATTTTTTGTGTGATTTCTAACAATACCGTTTGCATTACTGGTCAGACTGATAATGATTCTACTTTGTGAAGACTATATAATATTTTTGACCCAAACTGCTTAAAACAAGTTTTACACCTGTAAAGATTGTAGTAACCAAGTCCAGTGAAAGCAGTCAGGGCAAACGAGAGCGAAGAAATAGTCTTAAATGTCCCATATCTGTTTCTAAATTAAGAAGTTGGTGGTAAACCTCGGTATGCTAGTTAGTTATTTAGCAATTGGAACTTATCTTTATTTGAATGCCTTCTACAGTTATTCAAAGAGTAAGATTTGTAAGCGATATCATAAACATGGGGTCTGTCAGCTAATTAAATTTATTATAAATGTCATTACTTGACATTCTATTTCCAATTTGCCTTTCGACCATATCTTATGTCTGTGTCAAGTAGTTTTTGTCAAGAAATCTTAAATTTTAGTTTTAATAGTCATTGCTTTAGCATTGGGTTTAACTTGCAAAATCCTATTTATGATTATTAAAATTTTTTCTTGACAATACTGCTAAATACAAAAAACAGCGGTTTGAATTTCTCTTCGCTTGCAAGTGTTGAATGTTAAATTAGTGGAAATTTGTATAATATCGACTACTCTAAATAGCTAAAAGATCTGCAGTTTTAACATGTTTTTTAACATGTGTAATTTCAGTTTGTGTATCCAATTTATAGAAATTTTTCAGGATATAAATCATCGTTCCATGTCAGCTAGGGCTCGATAACACGGAAAGAGTCCCACCAGAGCTCAATCCCTTGGATACGTAGATATCTGGGATGAATGAATTTTCCCCTTAGAGGGAGTGTGGCCATATGGCATGAATCTGGATTTCTGATAGTTTTTATTTCCACTTCGGATATCCAAAATTTACAATCTCATTGGATTTTTAAATGAGTTGATTATCTAAATCGCTGATTGTCTAATTTTTTGCCTTGAAGAGCAAATTTGCATATTTGCTAAATTGAACATGCTCAATTTTTCGTTCACTTCAAAAATTGTTATACAACGGCGGTTTGACTCTGCTAGTAATTGTTGATAGTTCAAACTTCCTCGTCAAACATTTTGATATATATTAATACATCATCAGTCCTATCCATTGCCAACCGTTGCCAGTTTGCTGCGCCTATCTTTCTGGGGGATAAAGGGGTAGAATGCGAATATATGGAGTTGATTCCAGTTTACTCCAATTAGCTTCTTCTACTCAAATCCGACTCTCACCTTCACGATGGTGTCCCCTGTTAACCGAGCAACCCAGCTGGAGATCCGGTATCCAACCCCGGGTGGAAAGTTGGGTCGGGAACTAACGAGAGCGGGTGAAATGGCCCTCCGAAAAGGGGGATTGGCGTTGGGTTAACTACCCAACCCTGTAAAAACCCATAGTTACGAAATCTAAAGTTAAAAATATTAAAACAAATCTGGATTTCTGATATTTTTGATTTCCACTTCCGATATCCAAAATTTACAATCTCATTGGATTTTTAAATTATTTGATTGTCTAAATCGCTGATTGTCTAACTTTTTGCCTTGAAGAGCAAATTGGCATATTTGCTAATTTGAACAGGCTCAATTTTTCTCGAGTAAATTGCCATATGTGCTAATTTAAATATGCGCATTTTTTAGATCACCGTTTTGTTGAACGTTTATTATAATGAGCTAAAGTGGAAGCTCCAGCAGCTACTCTTTCTAAATTACTATTTTTTTTATGTAAGTTGAACATTATAGCATATGTATTTTTTTGAATACTTTTATACTTTGAACTAATATGACCTAATTTTTTGTGTGATTTCTAACAATACCGTTTGCATTACTGGTCAGACTGATAATGATTCTACTTTGTGAAGACTATATAATATTTTTGACCCAAACTGCTTAAAACAAGTTTTACACCTGTAAAGATTGTAGTAACCAAGTCCAGTGAAAGCAGTCAGGGCAAACGAGAGCGAAGAAATAGTCTTAAATGTCCCATATCTGTTTCTAAATTAAGAAGTTGGTGGTAAACCTCGGTATGCTAGTTAGTTATTTAGCAATTGGAACTTATCTTTATTTGAATGCCTTCTACAGTTATTCAAAGAGTAAGATTTGTAAGCGATATCATAAACATGGGGTCTGTCAGCTAATTAAATTTATTATAAATGTCATTACTTGACATTCTATTTCCAATTTGCCTTTCGACCATATCTTATATCTGTGTCAAGTAGTTTTTGTCAAGAAATCTTAAATTTTAGTTTTAATAGTCATTGCATTAGCATTGGGTTTAACTTGCAAAATCCTATTTATGATTATTAAAATTTTTTCTTGACAATACTGCTAAATACAAAAAACAGCGGTTTGAATTTCTCTTCGCTTGCAAGTGTTGAATGTTAAATTAGTGGAAATTTGTATAATATCGACTACTCTAAATAGCTAAAAGATCTGCAGTTTTAACATGTTTTTTAACATGTGTAATTTCAGTTTGTGTATCCAATTTATAGAAATTTTTCAGGATATAAATCATCGTTCCATGTCAGCTAGGGCTCGATAACACGGAAAGAGTCCCACCAGAGCTCAATCCCTTGGATACGTAGATATCTGGGATGAATGAATTTTCCCCTTAGAGGGAGTGTGGCCATATGGCATGAATCTGGATTTCTGATAGTTTTTATTTCCACTTCGGATATCCAAAATTTACAATCTCATTGGATTTTTAAATGAGTTGATTATCTAAATCGCTGATTGTCTAATTTTTTGCCTTGAAGAGCAAATTTGCATATTTGCTAAATTGAACATGCTCAATTTTTCGTTCACTTCAAAAATTGTTATACAACGGCGGTTTGACTCTGCTAGTAATTGTTGATAGTTCAAACTTCCTCGTCAAACATTTTGATATATATTAATACATCATCAGTCCTATCCATTGCCAACCGTTGCCAGTTTGCTGCGCCTATCTTTCTGGGGGATAAAGGGGTAGAATGCGAATATATGGAGTTGATTCCAGTTTACTCCAATTAGCTTCTTCTACTCAAATCCGACTCTCACCTTCACGATGGTGTCCCCTGTTAACCGAGCAACCCAGCTGGAGATCCGGTATCCAACCCCGGGTGGAAAGTTGGGTCGGGAACTAACGAGAGCGGGTGAAATGGCCCTCCGAAAAGGGGGATTGGCGTTGGGTTAACTACCCAACCCTGTAAAAACCCATAGTTACGAAATCTAAAGTTAAAAATATTAAAACAAATCTGGATTTCTGATATTTTTGATTTCCACTTCCGATATCCAAAATTTACAATCTCATTGGATTTTTAAATTATTTGATTGTCTAAATCGCTGATTGTCTAACTTTTTGCCTTGAAGAGCAAATTGGCATATTTGCTAATTTGAACAGGCTCAATTTTTCTCGAGTAAATTGCCATATGTGCTAATTTAAATATGCGCATTTTTTAGATCACCGTTTTGTTGAACGTTTATTATAATGAGCTAAAGTGGAAGCTCCAGCAGCTACTCTTTCTAAATTACTATTTTTTTTATGTAAGTTGAACATTATAGCATATGTATTTTTTTGAATACTTTTATACTTTGAACTAATATGACCTAATTTTTTGTGTGATTTCTAACAATACCGTTTGCATTACTGGTCAGACTGATAATGATTCTACTTTGTGAAGACTATATAATATTTTTGACCCAAACTGCTTAAAACAAGTTTTACACCTGTAAAGATTGTAGTAACCAAGTCCAGTGAAAGCAGTCAGGGCAAACGAGAGCGAAGAAATAGTCTTAAATGTCCCATATCTGTTTCTAAATTAAGAAGTTGGTGGTAAACCTCGGTATGCTAGTTAGTTATTTAGCAATTGGAACTTATCTTTATTTGAATGCCTTCTACAGTTATTCAAAGAGTAAGATTTGTAAGCGATATCATAAACATGGGGTCTGTCAGCTAATTAAATTTATTATAAATGTCATTACTTGACATTCTATTTCCAATTTGCCTTTCGACCATATCTTATATCTGTGTCAAGTAGTTTTTGTCAAGAAATCTTAAATTTTAGTTTTAATAGTCATTGCATTAGCATTGGGTTTAACTTGCAAAATCCTATTTATGATTATTAAAATTTTTTCTTGACAATACTGCTAAATACAAAAAACAGCGGTTTGAATTTCTCTTCGCTTGCAAGTGTTGAATGTTAAATTAGTGGAAATTTGTATAATATCGACTACTCTAAATAGCTAAAAGATCTGCAGTTTTAACATGTTTTTTAACATGTGTAATTTCAGTTTGTGTATCCAATTTATAGAAATTTTTCAGGATATAAATCATCGTTCCATGTCAGC
>CAKJVB030000060.1:17374-29874 GCA_918026665.1 Diabrotica balteata | reverse complement strand
GAATGCGAATATATGGAGTTGATTCCAGTTTACTCCAATTAGCTTCTTCTACTCAAATCCGACTCTCACCTTCACGATGGTGTCCCCTGTTAACCGAGCAACCCAGCTGGAGATCCGGTATCCAACCCGGGTGGAAAGTTGGGTCGGGAACTAACGAGAGCGGGTGAAATGGCCCTCCGAAAAGGGGATTGGCGTTGGGTTAACTACCCAACCCTGTAAAAACCCATAGTTACGAAATCTAAAGTTAAAAATATTAAAACAAATCTGGATTTCTGATATTTTTGATTTCCACTTCCGATATCCAAAATTTACAATCTCATTGGATTTTTAAATTATTTGATTGTCTAAATCGCTGATTGTCTAACTTTTTGCCTTGAAGAGCAAATTGGCATATTTGCTAATTTGAACAGGCTCAATTTTTCTCGAGTAAATTGCCATATGTGCTAATTTGAATATGCTCATTTTTTATATCACCGTTTTGTTGAACGTTTATTATAATGAGCTAAAGTGCAAGCTGCAGCAGCTACTCTTTCTAAATTACTATTTTTTTTATGTAAGTTGAACATTATAGCATATGTACTTTTTTGAATACTTTTATACTTTGAATTAATATGACCTAATTTTTTGTGTGATTTCTAACAATACCGTTTGCATTACTGGTCAGACTGATAATGATTCTACTTTGTGAAGACTATATAATATTTTTGACCCAAACTGCTTAAAACAAGTTTTACACCTGTAAACATTGTAGTAACCAAGTCCAGTGGAAACAGTCAGGGCAAACGAGAGCGAAGAAATGGTCTTAAATATCCCATATCTGTTTCTAATTTAAGAAGTTGATGGTAAACCTCGGTATGCTAGTTATTTATTTAGCAATTGGAACTTATCTTTATTTGAATGCCTTCTACAGTTATTCAAAGAGTAAGATTTGTAAGCGATATCATAAACATGGGGTCTGTCAGCTAATTAAATTTATTATAAATGTCATTACTTGACATTCTATTTCCAATTTGCCTTTCGACCATATCTTATGTCTGTGTCAAGTAGTTTTTGTCAAGAAATCTTAAATTTTAGTTTTAATAGTTATTGCTTTAGCATTGGGTTTAACTTGCAAAATCCTATTTCTGATTATTAAAATTTTTTCTTGACAATACTGCTAAATACAAAAAACAGCGGTTTGAATTTTACTTCGCTTGCAAGTGTTGAATGTTAACTTAGTGGAAATTTGTATAATATCGACTTCCCTAAATAGCTAAAAGATCTGCAGTTTTAACATGTTTTTTAACATGTGTAATTTCAGTTTGTGTATCCAATTTATAGAAATTTTTCAGGATATAAATCATCGTTCCATGTCAGCTAGGGCTCGATAACACGGAAAGAGTCCCACCAGAGCTCAATGCCTTGGATACGTAGATATCTGGGATGAGTGAATTTTCCCCTTAGAGGGAGTGTGGCCATATGGCATAAATCTGGATTTCTGATAGTTTTTATTTCCACTTCGAATATCCAAAATTTACAATCTCATTGGATTTTTAAATGAGTTGATTATCTAAATCGCTGATTGTCTAATTTTTTGCCTTGAAGAGCAAATTGGCATATTTGCTAATTAGAACAGGCTCAATTTTTCGTTCACTTCAAAAATTGTTATACAACGGCGGTTTGACTCTGCTAGTAATTTTGGATCGTTCAATCTTCCTTTTAGCTTGGCTTGGGTAATCAAGTTCTCACCAACAGAGACCTCCTCGCTCGATAAAATACAGGGAAAGGATATATATATATATATATATATATATATATATATATATATATATATATATATATATATATATATATATATGATATGTGTGTGTGTTTTGCAGTAAGTCATAGCACTCATTTTTTGTCTGGACGAGCAAATTGGCATATTTGCTAATTTTAACATGCGCTTTTTTTCGTTCACCTCAAAAATTTTATACAACGGCGGTTTGACTCTGCTAGTAATTGTTGATCGTTCAAACTTCCTCGTCAGACATTTTGATATATATTAATACAAAACGGTAAAATAAAAATTTCTTTCCAGATTTTAATCTTGCTGGTCAAGATCTCACAGACAGAGAACTCCTCACTCGATTTGTAATGTATGCAAGAAGTCGTAGCACTCGTGTTTTTGCCTTAGTAAATTGTCATATGTGCTAATTTGAATATGCTCATTTTTTAGATCACCGTTTTGTTGACCGTTTATTATAATGAGCTAAAGTGCAAGCTGCAGCAGCTACTCTTTCTAGATTACTATATATATATATATATATATATATATATATATATATATATATATATATATATATATATATATATATATATATATGTGTGTGTGTGTTTGCAGTAAGTCATAGCACTCATTTTTTTGTCTGGACGAGCAAATTGGCATATTTGCTAATTTTAACATGCGCTTTTTTTCGTTCACCTCAAAAATTTTATACAACGGCGGTTTGACTCTGCTAGTAATTGTTGATCGTTCAAACTTCCTCGTCAGACATTTTGATATATATTAATACAAAACGGTAAAATAAAAATTTCTTTCCAGATTTTAATCTTGCTGGTCAAGATCTCACAGACAGAGAACTCCTCACTCGATTTGTAATGTATGCAAGAAGTCGTAGCACTCGTGTTTTTGCCTTAGTAAATTGCCATATGTGCTAATTTGAATATGCTCATTTTTTAGATCACCGTTTTGTTGAATGTTTATTATAATGAGCTAAAGTGCAAGCTGCAGCAGCTACTCTTTCTAGATTACTATTTTTTTTATGTAAGTTGAACATTATAGCATATGTACTTTTTTGAATACTTTTATACTTTGATTTAATATGACCTAATTTTTTGTGTGATTTCTAACAATACCGTTTGCATTACTGGTCAGACTGATAATGATTCTACTTTGTGAAGACTATATAATATTTTTGACCCAAACTGCTTAAAACAAGTTTTACACCTGTAAACATTGTAGTAACCAAGTCCAGTGGAAACAGTCAGGGCAAACGAGAGCGAAGAAATGGTCTTAAATATCCCATATCTGTTTTTAATTTAAGAAGTTGATGGTAAACCTCGGTATGCTAGTTATTTATTTAGCAATTGGAACTTATCTTTATTTGAACGCCTTCTACAGTTATTCAAAGAGTAAGATTTGTAAGCGATATCATAAACATGGGGTCTGTCAGCTAATTAAATTTATTATAAATGTCATTACTTGACATTCTATTTCCAATTTGCCTTTCGACCATATCTTATGTCTGTGTCAAGTAGTTTTTGTCAAGAAATCTTAAATTTTAGTTTTAATAGTTATTGCTTTAGCATTGGGTTTAACTTGCAAAATCCTATTTCTGATTATTAAAATTTTTTCTTGACAATACTGCTAAATACAAAAAACAGCGGTTTGAATTTTACTTCGCTTGCAAGTGTTGAATGTTAACTTAGTGGAAATTTGTATAATATCGACTTCCCTAAATAGCTAAAAGATCTGCAGTTTTAACATGTTTTTTAACATGTGTAATTTCAGTTTGTGTATCCAATTTATAGAAATTTTTCAGGATATAAATCATCTTTCCATGTCAGCTAGGGCTCGATAACACGGAAAGAGTCCCACCAGAGCTCAATGCCTTGGATACGTAGATATCTGGGATGAGTGAATTTTCCCCTTAGAGGGAGTGTGGCCATATGGCATAAATCTGGATTTCTGATAGTTTTTATTTCCACTTCGAATATCCAAAATTTACAATCTCATTGGATTTTTAAATGAGTTGATTATCTAAATCGCTGATTGTCTAATTTTTTGCCTTGAAGAGCAAATTGGCATATTTGCTAATTAGAACAGGCTCAATTTTTCGTTCACTTCAAAAATTGTTATACAACGGCGGTTTGACTCTGCTAGTAATTGTTGATCGTTCAAACTTCCTCGTCAGACATTTTGATATATATTAATACAAAACGGTAAAATAAAAATTTCTTTCCAGATTTTAATCTTGCTCGTCAAGATCTCACAGACAGAGAACTCCTCACTCGATTTGTAATGTATGCAAGAAGTCGTAGCACTCGTGTTTTTGCCTTAGTAAATTGTCATATGTGCTAATTTGAATATGCTCATTTTTTAGATCACCGTTTTGTTGACCGTTTATTATAATGAGCTAAAGTGCAAGCTGCAGCAGCTACTCTTTCTAGATTACTATATATATATATATATATATATATATATATATATATATATATATATATATATATATATGTGTGTGTGTGTTTGCAGTAAGTCATAGCACTCATTTTTCTGTCTGGACGAGCAAATTGGCATATTTGCTAATTTTAACATGCGCTTTTTTTCGTTCACTTCAAAAATTTTATACAACGGCGGTTTGACTCTGCTAGTAATTGTTGATCGTTCAAACTTCCTCGTCAGACATTTTGATATATATTAATACAAAACGGTAAAATAAAAATTTCTTTCCAGATTTTAATCTTGCTGGTCAAGATCTCACAGACAGAGAACTCCTCACTCGATTTGTAATGTATGCAAGAAGTCGTAGCACTCGTGTTTTTGCCTTAGTAAATTGCCATATGTGCTAATTTGAATATGCTCATTTTTTAGATCACCGTTTTGTTGAACGTTTATTATAATGAGCTAAAGTGCAAGCTGCAGCAGCTACTCTTTCTAGATTACTATATATATATATATATATATATATATATATATATATATATATATATATATATATATATATATGTGTGTGTGTTTGCAGTAAGTCATAGCACTCATTTTTCTGTCTGGACGAGCAAATTGGCATATTTGCTAATTTTAACATGCGCTTTTTTTCGTTCACCTCAAAAATTTTATACAACGGCGGTTTGACTCTGCTAGTAATTGTTGATCGTTCAAACTTCCTCGTCAGACATTTTGATATATATTAATACAAAACGGTAAAATAAAAATTTCTTTCCAGATTTTAATCTTGCTGGTCAAGATCTCACAGACAGAGAACTCCTCACTTGATTTGTAATGTATGCAAGAAGTCGTAGCACTCGTGTTTTTGCCTTAGTAAATTGCCATATGTGCTAATTTGAATATGCTCATTTTTTAGATCACCGTTTTGTTGAATGTTTATTATAATGAGCTAAAGTGCAAGCTGCAGCAGCTACTCTTTCTAGATTACTATTTTTTTTATGTAAGTTGAACATTATAGCATATGTACTTTTTTGAATACTTTTATACTTTGATTTAATATGACCTAATTTTTTGTGTGATTTCTAACAATACCGTTTGCATTACTGGTCAGACTGATAATGATTCTACTTTGTGAAGACTATATAATATTTTTGACCCAAACTGCTTAAAACAAGTTTTACACCTGTAAACATTGTAGTAACCAAGTCCAGTGGAAACAGTCAGGGCAAACGAGAGCGAAGAAATGGTCTTAAATATCCCATATCTGTTTTTAATTTAAGAAGTTGATGGTAAACCTCGGTATGCTAGTTATTTATTTAGCAATTGGAACTTATCTTTATTTGAACGCCTTCTACAGTTATTCAAAGAGTAAGATTTGTAAGCGATATCATAAACATGGGGTCTGTCAGCTAATTAAATTTATTATAAATGTCATTACTTGACATTCTATTTCCAATTTGCCTTTCGACCATATCTTATGTCTGTGTCAAGTAGTTTTTGTCAAGAAATCTTAAATTTTAGTTTTAATAGTTATTGCTTTAGCATTGGGTTTAACTTGCAAAATCCTATTTCTGATTATTAAAATTTTTTCTTGACAATACTGCTAAATACAAAAAACAGCGGTTTGAATTTTACTTCGCTTGCAAGTGTTGAATGTTAACTTAGTGGAAATTTGTATAATATCGACTTCCCTAAATAGCTAAAAGATCTGCAGTTTTAACATGTTTTTTAACATGTGTAATTTCAGTTTGTGTATCCAATTTATAGAAATTTTTCAGGATATAAATCATCTTTCCATGTCAGCTAGGGCTCGATAACACGGAAAGAGTCCCACCAGAGCTCAATGCCTTGGATACGTAGATATCTGGGATGAGTGAATTTTCCCCTTAGAGGGAGTGTGGCCATATGGCATAAATCTGGATTTCTGATAGTTTTTATTTCCACTTCGAATATCCAAAATTTACAATCTCATTGGATTTTTAAATGAGTTGATTATCTAAATCGCTGATTGTCTAATTTTTTGCCTTGAAGAGCAAATTGGCATATTTGCTAATTAGAACAGGCTCAATTTTTCGTTCACTTCAAAAATTGTTATACAACGGCGGTTTGACTCTGCTAGTAATTGTTGATCGTTCAAACTTCCTCGTCAGACATTTTGATATATATTAATACAAAACGGTAAAATAAAAATTTCTTTCCAGATTTTAATCTTGCTCGTCAAGATCTCACAGACAGAGAACTCCTCACTCGATTTGTAATGTATGCAAGAAGTCGTAGCACTCGTGTTTTTGCCTTAGTAAATTGTCATATGTGCTAATTTGAATATGCTCATTTTTTAGATCACCGTTTTGTTGACCGTTTATTATAATGAGCTAAAGTGCAAGCTGCAGCAGCTACTCTTTCTAGATTACTATATATATATATATATATATATATATATATATATATATATATATATATATATATATATATATATATATGTGTGTGTGTGTTTGCAGTAAGTCATAGCACTCATTTTTCTGTCTGGACGAGCAAATTGGCATATTTGCTAATTTTAACATGCGCTTTTTTTCGTTCACTTCAAAAATTGTTATACAACGGCGGTTTGACTCTGCTAGTAATTGTTGATCGTTCAAACTTCCTCGTCAGACATTTTGATATATATTAATACAAAACGGTAAAATAAAAATTTCTTTCCAGATTTTAATCTTGCTCGTCAAGATCTCACAGACAGAGAACTCCTCACTCGATTTGTAATGTATGCAAGAAGTCGTAGCACTCGTGTTTTTGCCTTAGTAAATTGTCATATGTGCTAATTTGAATATGCTCATTTTTTAGATCACCGTTTTGTTGACCGTTTATTATAATGAGCTAAAGTGCAAGCTGCAGCAGCTACTCTTTCTAGATTACTATAATATATATAATATATATATATATATATATATATATATATATATATATATATATATATATGTGTGTGTGTTTGCAGTAAGTCATAGCACTCATTTTTCTGTCTGGACGAGCAAATTGGCATATTTGCTAATTTTAACATGCGCTTTTTTTCGTTCACTTCAAAAATTTTATACAACGGCGGTTTGACTCTGCTAGTAATTGTTGATCGTTCAAACTTCCTCGTCAGACATTTTGATATATATTAATACAAAACGGTAAAATAAAAATTTCTTTCCAGATTTTAATCTTGCTGGTCAAGATCTCACAGACAGAGAACTCCTCACTCGATTTGTAATGTATGCAAGAAGTCGTAGCACTCGTGTTTTTGCCTTAGTAAATTGCCATATGTGCTAATTTGAATATGCTCATTTTTTATATCACCGTTTTGTTGAACGTTTATTATAATGAGCTAAAGTGCAAGCTGCAGCAGCTACTCTTTCTAGATTACTATATATATATATATATATATAATATATATATATATATATATATATATATATATATATATATATATATATATATATATATATATATGTGTGTGTGTTTGCAGTAAGTCATAGCACTCATTTTTCTGTCTGGACGAGCAAATTGGCATATTTGCTAATTTTAACATGCGCTTTTTTTCGTTCACCTCAAAAATTTTATACAACGGCGGTTTGACTCTGCTAGTAATTGTTGATCGTTCAAACTTCCTCGTCAGACATTTTGATATATATTAATACAAAACGGTAAAATAAAAATTTCTTTCCAGATTTTAATCTTGCTGGTCAAGATCTCACAGACAGAGAACTCCTCACTCGATTTGTAATGTATGCAAGAAGTCGTAGCACTCGTGTTTTTGCCTTAGTAAATTGCCATATGTGCTAATTTGAATATGCTCATTTTTTAGATCACCGTTTTGTTGAATGTTTATTATAATGAGCTAAAGTGCAAGCTGCAGCAGCTACTCTTTCTAGATTACTATTTTTTTTATGTAAGTTGAACATTATAGCATATGTACTTTTTTGAATACTTTTATACTTTGATTTAATATGACCTAATTTTTTGTGTGATTTCTAACAATACCGTTTGCATTACTGGTCAGACTGATAATGATTCTACTTTGTGAAGACTATATAATATTTTTGACCCAAACTGCTTAAAACAAGTTTTACACCTGTAAACATTGTAGTAACCAAGTCCAGTGGAAACAGTCAGGGCAAACGAGAGCGAAGAAATGGTCTTAAATATCCCATATCTGTTTTTAATTTAAGAAGTTGATGGTAAACCTCGGTATGCTAGTTATTTATTTAGCAATTGGAACTTATCTTTATTTGAACGCCTTCTACAGTTATTCAAAGAGTAAGATTTGTAAGCGATATCATAAACATGGGGTCTGTCAGCTAATTAAATTTATTATAAATGTCATTACTTGACATTCTATTTCCAATTTGCCTTTCGACCATATCTTATGTCTGTGTCAAGTAGTTTTTGTCAAGAAATCTTAAATTTTAGTTTTAATAGTTATTGCTTTAGCATTGGGTTTAACTTGCAAAATCCTATTTCTGATTATTAAAATTTTTTCTTGACAATACTGCTAAATACAAAAAACAGCGGTTTGAATTTTACTTCGCTTGCAAGTGTTGAATGTTAACTTAGTGGAAATTTGTATAATATCGACTTCCCTAAATAGCTAAAAGATCTGCAGTTTTAACATGTTTTTTAACATGTGTAATTTCAGTTTGTGTATCCAATTTATAGAAATTTTTCAGGATATAAATCATCTTTCCATGTCAGCTAGGGCTCGATAACACGGAAAGAGTCCCACCAGAGCTCAATGCCTTGGATACGTAGATATCTGGGATGAGTGAATTTTCCCCTTAGAGGGAGTGTGGCCATATGGCATAAATCTGGATTTCTGATAGTTTTTATTTCCACTTCGAATATCCAAAATTTACAATCTCATTGGATTTTTAAATGAGTTGATTATCTAAATCGCTGATTGTCTAATTTTTTGCCTTGAAGAGCAAATTGGCATATTTGCTAATTAGAACAGGCTCAATTTTTCGTTCACTTCAAAAATTGTTATACAACGGCGGTTTGACTCTGCTAGTAATTGTTGATCGTTCAAACTTCCTCGTCAGACATTTTGATATATATTAATACAAAACGGTAAAATAAAAATTTCTTTCCAGATTTTAATCTTGCTCGTCAAGATCTCACAGACAGAGAACTCCTCACTCGATTTGTAATGTATGCAAGAAGTCGTAGCACTCGTGTTTTTGCCTTAGTAAATTGTCATATGTGCTAATTTGAATATGCTCATTTTTTAGATCACCGTTTTGTTGACCGTTTATTATAATGAGCTAAAGTGCAAGCTGCAGCAGCTACTCTTTCTAGATTACTATATATATATATATATATATATATATATATATATATATATATATATATATATATATATATATATATATATGTGTGTGTGTGTTTGCAGTAAGTCATAGCACTCATTTTTCTGTCTGGACGAGCAAATTGGCATATTTGCTAATTTTAACATGCGCTTTTTTTCGTTCACTTCAAAAATTTTATACAACGGCGGTTTGACTCTGCTAGTAATTGTTGATCGTTCAAACTTCCTCGTCAGACATTTTGATATATATTAATACAAAACGGTAAAATAAAAATTTCTTTCCAGATTTTAATCTTGCTGGTCAAGATCTCACAGACAGAGAACTCCTCACTTGATTTGTAATGTATGCAAGAAGTCGTAGCACTCGTGTTTTTGCCTTAGTAAATTGCCATATGTGCTAATTTGAATATGCTCATTTTTTAGATCACCGTTTTGTTGACCGTTTATTATAATGAGCTAAAGTGCAAGCTGCAGCAGCTACTCTTTCTAGATTACTATATATATATATATATATATATATATATATATATATATATATATATATATATATATATATGTGTGTGTGTGTTTGCAGTAAGTCATAGCACTCATTTTTCTGTCTGGACGAGCAAATTGGCATATTTGCTAATTTTAACATGCGCTTTTTTTCGTTCACCTCAAAAATTTTATACAACGGCGGTTTGACTCTGCTAGTAATTGTTGATCGTTCAAACTTCCTCGTCAGACATTTTGATATATATTAATACAAAACGGTAAAATAAAAATTTCTTTCCAGATTTTAATCTTGCTGGTCAAGATCTCACAGACAGAGAACTCCTCACTCGATTTGTAATGTATGCAAGAAGTCGTAGCACTCGTGTTTTTGCCTTAGTAAATTGCCATATGTGCTAATTTGAATATGCTCATTTTTTAGATCACCGTTTTGTTGAATGTTTATTATAATGAGCTAAAGTGCAAGCTGCAGCAGCTACTCTTTCTAGATTACTATTTTTTTTATGTAAGTTGAACATTATAGCATATGTACTTTTTTGAATACTTTTATACTTTGATTTAATATGACCTAATTTTTTGTGTGATTTCTAACAATACCGTTTGCATTACTGGTCAGACTGATAATGATTCTACTTTGTGAAGACTATATAATATTTTTGACCCAAACTGCTTAAAACAAGTTTTACACCTGTAAACATTGTAGTAACCAAGTCCAGTGGAAACAGTCAGGGCAAACGAGAGCGAAGAAATGGTCTTAAATATCCCATATCTGTTTTTAATTTAAGAAGTTGATGGTAAACCTCGGTATGCTAGTTATTTATTTAGCAATTGGAACTTATCTTTATTTGAACGCCTTCTACAGTTATTCAAAGAGTAAGATTTGTAAGCGATATCATAAACATGGGGTCTGTCAGCTAATTAAATTTATTATAAATGTCATTACTTGACATTCTATTTCCAATTTGCCTTTCGACCATATCTTATGTCTGTGTCAAGTAGTTTTTGTCAAGAAATCTTAAATTTTAGTTTTAATAGTTATTGCTTTAGCATTGGGTTTAACTTGCAAAATCCTATTTCTGATTATTAAAATTTTTTCTTGACAATACTGCTAAATACAAAAAACAGCGGTTTGAATTTTACTTCGCTTGCAAGTGTTGAATGTTAACTTAGTGGAAATTTGTATAATATCGACTTCCCTAAATAGCTAAAAGATCTGCAGTTTTAACATGTTTTTTAACATGTGTAATTTCAGTTTGTGTATCCAATTTATAGAAATTTTTCAGGATATAAATCATCTTTCCATGTCAGCTAGGGCTCGATAACACGGAAAGAGTCCCACCAGAGCTCAATGCCTTGGATACGTAGATATCTGGGATGAGTGAATTTTCCTCTTAGAGGGAGTGTGGCCATATGGCATAAATCTGGATTTCTGATAGTTTTTATTTCCACTTCGAATATCCAAAATTTACAATCTCATTGGATTTTTAAATGAGTTGATTATCTAAATCGCTGATTGTCTAATTTTTTGCCTTGAAGAGCAAATTGGCATATTTGCTAATTAGAACAGGCTCAATTTTTCGTTCACTTCAAAAATTGTTATACAACGGCGGTTTGACTCTGCTAGTAATTGTTGATCGTTCAAACTTCCTCGTCAGACATTTTGATATATATTAATACAAAACGGTAAAATAAAAATTTCTTTCCAGATTTTAATCTTGCTCGTCAAGATCTCACAGACAGAGAACTCCTCACTCGATTTGTAATGTATGCAAGAAGTCGTAGCACTCGTGTTTTTGCCTTAGTAAATTGTCATATGTGCTAATTTGAATATGCTCATTTTTTAGATCACCGTTTTGTTGACCGTTTATTATAATGAGCTAAAGTGCAAGCTGCAGCAGCTACTCTTTCTAGATTACTATATATATATATATATATATATATATATATATATATATATATATATATATATATATATATATATATGTGTGTGTGTTTGCAGTAAGTCATAGCACTCATTTTTCTGTCTGGACGAGCAAATTGGCATATTTGCTAATTTTAACATGCGCTTTTTTTCGTTCACTTCAAAAATTTTATACAACGGCGGTTTGACTCTGCTAGTAATTGTTGATCGTTCAAACTTCCTCGTCAGACATTTTGATATATATTAATACAAAACGGTAAAATAAAAATTTCTTTCCAGATTTTAATCTTGCTCGTCAAGATCTCACAGACAGAGAACTCCTCACTCGATTTGTAATGTATGCAAGAAGTCGTAGCACTCGTGTTTTTGCCTTAGTAAATTGCCATATGTGCTAATTTGAATATGCTCATTTTTTAGATCACCGTTTTGTTGACCGTTTATTATAATGAGCTAAAGTGCAAGCTGCAGCAGCTACTCTTTCTAGATTACTATATATATATATATATATATATATATATATATATATATATATATATATATATATATATATATATATATAT
>CAKJVB030000060.1:5000-16874 GCA_918026665.1 Diabrotica balteata | reverse complement strand
AATGTTTGCAGTATAATTTGATGCAGCCATTCGAATACAATTATCCAAATGTTCATCTGTAAGTCAATTTCAATATTTGTTCTTAATAAACTTCATATTAGAAAAAGAAGATTTACACAAATAGGTTGAACTGAATAATGCTATCACTTTCAAGGCAACACGGCATAGAACTGAATATTTGTCTTTACTTACAGTAGGCCAGATACATTCAGTACTTGAGACTAATGATTTTAAGGCTAAATCATTTTAAAACTCAATGACTTCCATTTCTGTTGCAGCGATGTCTTCGCCAAAGTTCTGCAATAACAGAAGCTGCAAACTGCTGGATATCAATTTCCATAAAGGGTGAAACAACAAACTGCGCTACTAAAGCCATTTCATTAAAATCGTTAAAACGATTTTTGAAGTTACTCTTCAGGGTAGAAATTAGTTCTACATGATATTTGTTGTCATAGGGTTCTAATGGATTTTGAGATATTTTTTTCTGAAAGAATAAGATGATGCTTGGAATCGCTGTTAATTAGGTTTTTTTTTTCCAAAACTCCAGCTTTTTGATAAATGTTTTTATATAAGAAATCATTTCCGCTAGTTCTTTGTCTTTCCCCTGAAGCTGCAAATTAAGTTCGTTTAATTTCTCTGTAATGTCTACAAGAAAACCAAAATCTCTAAGCCGGATTGAATTTTCTATTTCCGGAGTCTGTTCATCTCGTTGTTTAAAAAATTGAACTATGCCAGATGCCACATAGGACATCATTAAAACGTTTCAGCACCCGTCCTCTACTTAACCATCGTACTTTAGAGTGAAGGAGTAGGACCCCGTATTGACAGTCAACTTCATCGGTCAGGGTTCTGAATAATCTTCTTTGTAACGCTTAAGCTCTAATCTTGTTCACAATTTTTACCACCAGTTTCATAACGTTGTTTAGTTTCAGGAAATTTCCACATAATGCTTGCTAATCGATAATGCAGTGGTAACAGAGAAATTGCGGAAAAGTTTCATCTTTACGAGATAACGCCACCAGACCCTTATCATAACCCACCATAGCTGGAGCGCCATCGGTTGTCAAGCCTACCATTTTCGATATTGGAATGTTCTCGAAAGAAATAATATTTTTTAAATGAGAAAAACAACTCCTGGCCAGTAGTGTGACCTTTTAGTGGAATGAACTTCAAAAGATCTTCTTTAATCGTAAAATCACTAAAAAACCATCCTGACGAACACGGCCATCTGAGCAGTGTCAACGACATTTGTTGATTCATCCAGTTGAAGTGAAAAATAAACATAGTTATCTAAGTCAGTTCTTAACTGTAAAAAAAATATCATTGCTCATTACTTCTACACGTCTCATCACTGTATTAGCAGAAAGTTGCAAAGATTTTATAGCTGAAACTATCTCAACTTTATTCTAAAGTTGGCAAATAATGAATCAGCAGCTTCTTCTAAAAACGCCTGTTTTATATCGTTTCCCCTTCTTCATAAGGTTTTGTTTTTTGTGCAATTATCTAGGACACACGGTATGATGCTTCAGTTGCAGCCTTATTTTTGTCGACTGTTCTTAAAAATATTGATTGAACGTTTTCGCCAAAGAGAATTAATTTGGCTTCTTCAGGGCTGAAAGAGAACAAATTAGAATTAGCTACCATATATTATTTATTAAAAAACATTATTGATCTTACCGTAACTTGGAAGTGTAGAGTTAGAATGTTAAAAAACTTAGCTAGTAACAACATAGTGGTGTTATGCTAATTGTTTGATGAATACTTGATATTATGTTCTCATATATGCATTTGGTATTTGTTAGTGTTTCGTCAAGTTTGGTGTCCATTCGAGTCTTATATAGTGTACGGGTGCTCTCATGAATTAAACTGGACAGATTGTATTGAGGAAGATCAATTCTTTCTAAAAGTTGTTCGTCTTGGCTTGATGAGACACTGTCCTTTAATCTATATGGGAAAACAATTTTTGCCCTGACCATGTGGTGATCTGATCCGCATTCTGCTCCTCTCATAGCTCTAATATCTCTAATGAGTATTTGTGAATTTTGTTTAACTATCATGTAATCTATTATAGACTTAAGATTCCTTGTTGGTTGAAAACCATGTATATTTGTGTATGTTTTTGTGACAGTAATATCCGTTAGTTATTTTGAGTCTATTACTTTCACAGAGATTGATAAGTCTTTCTCCGTTATCATTTACGACGTCTTCTCCATAAGGTCCAATTATATTGTTGTGGGGCTTGTTTCCTGTTCTTCTATTAAAATCGCCTAATAAAAATATTTCTCGGTTATTTCCAACTCTAGTAATAACTTCGTTTAATTTTGTAAAGAATTCGTCTTTTGTGGTTACATTCTCATCCTCTGAGGGGGCATAGATTGCTAGTATTATGGTTTTTTTATGGTGTAGGGTCATATTTACTTGCAGGATATTTTTCATCTATTGCAGTCCAGCTGGTAATTTTCCTTTTAAACTTTTTGTTAATAATTACGGATACTCCTCTCTTAGCTCTTTTCTTCCTTTGGTACGCCACTATACAGGTGTATGTAGTCTCCTATCATTACTGATCCAACGCCCTTCTTCTTTGTTTCAGTGAGGGTCACTATGTTGAGGCCAAGTTGTTTTACTTCTTTGATGATCTTCTTCTGAGGTATTCTTATTCTATATGAAAAATAAAACAAATATTATAGTCTTACAATAATTATAGCTGTTTTCTCTTCGTTCTTTTAGGTAATGGTCATATATTTAGCTGGTGTATATCTTATAATATAAACAGAACAAGTTTTGCTTACAATAAAAATTTAATAGAGTGAATTAGACCTGACTAAAAATATTTTTGTTTTAGATGGAAAATAAAACACATTCTACAGGTCTCGTAAATTTAAAGCTCATTTCTCTTTGGCCCCTCTGATCCAACTCGTAAATTTAGATCGAGTTGGTCCGATGGTTCAAGCAGAAGGAGTTTCCTGTTTAACGTAAATGTAATACAGTGAATTGGACATGACGAAAGGTATTCTTATTTTATATGAAAAACAAAACAAATGGTAAAGCCACACAATAATCAGAGCTGTTTTATCCTTGTTCTTTTAGGTAATAGTCATATATTTAGCTGGTGTATATCTTATAATATAAATAGAACAAGTTTCGCTTACAATAAAAATTTAATAGAGTGAATCAGTCCTGACTACAAATATTTTTTTTAGATGGAAAATAAAACACATTCTACAAGTCTAGTAAATTTGGAGATCTTGTCTGTTTGGACCCTCTGATCCAACTCGTAAATTTAGATCGAGTTGGTCCGATGGTTCAAGCAGAAGGAGTTTCCTGTTTAACGTAAATGTAATACAGTGAATTGGACCGGACGAAACGTATTCCTGTTTTATATGGAAAACAAACCAAACGGTATAGCCCTACAATAATCAGAGCTGTTTTATCTTTGTTCTTTTAGGTAATAGTCATATATTTAGCTGGTGTATATCTTATAATACAAATAGAACAAGTTTCGCTTACAATAAAAATTTAATAGAGTGAATCAGACCTGACTAAAAATATCTTTGTTTTAGATGGAAAATAAAAACACATTCTACAGGTCTCGTAAATTTAGAGCTCTTTTCTGTTTGGGCTCTCTGATCCAACTCGTAAATTTAGATCGAGTTGGTCCGATGGTTCAAGCAGAAGGAGTTTCCTTTTCAACGTAAATATAATGAAGGAAATTGGACCTGACTAAAGATATTCTTGTTCTATATGAAAAATAAAACAAATGGTATAGCCTTAGAATAATTATAGCTGTTTTCTCTTTGTTTTTTTTAGGTAATAGTCATATATTTAGCTGGTGTATATCTTATAATATAAATAGAACAAGTTTCGCTTACAATAAAAATTAAATAGAGTGAATTAGAACTGACTAAATATATTTTTGTTTTAGATGGAAAATAAAACACATTCTACAGGTCTCGTAAATTTGGAGCTCTTTTCTTTTTGGGCCTTCTGATCCAACTCGTAAATTTAGATCGAGTTGGTCCGATGGTTCAAGCAGAAGGAGTTTCCTGTTTAACGTAAATGTAATACAGTGAATTGGACCGGACGAAACGTATTCCTGTTTTATATGGAAAACAAACCAAACGGTATAGCCCTACAATAATCAGAGCTGTTTTATCTTTGTTCTTTTAGGTAATAGTCATATATTTAGCTGGTGTATATCTTATAATACAAATAGAACAAGTTTCGCTTACAATAAAAATTTAATAGAGTGAATCAGACCTGACAAAAAATATCTTTGTTTTAGATGGAAAATAAAACACATTCTACAGGTCTCGTAAATTTAGAGCTCTTTTCTGTTTGGGCTCTCTGATCCAACTCGTAAATTTAGATCGAGTTGGTCCGATGGTTCAAGCAGAAGGAGTTTCCTTTTCAACGTAAATATAATGAAGGAAATTGGACCTGACTAAAGA
Organism: Diabrotica balteata; assembly: GCA_918026665.1. Taxonomy (NCBI): domain Eukaryota; kingdom Metazoa; phylum Arthropoda; class Insecta; order Coleoptera; family Chrysomelidae; genus Diabrotica; species Diabrotica balteata. The sequence continues at coordinate 12,426 of CAKJVB030000060.1, read as the reverse complement.
TATTCTTGTTCTATATGAAAAATAAAACAAATGGTATAGCCTTAGAATAATTATAGCTGTTTTCTCTTTGTTTTTTTAGGTAATAGTCATATATTTAGCTGGTGTATATCTTATAATATAAATAGAACAAGTTTCGCTTACAATAAAAATTAAATAGAGTGAATTAGAACTGACTAAATATATTTTTGTTTTAGATGGAAAATAAAACACATTCTACAGGTCTCGTAAATTTGGAGCTCTTTTCTGTTTGGGCCTTCTGATCCAACTCGTAAATTTAGATCGAGTTGGTCCGATGGTTCAAGCAGAAGGAGTTTCCTGTTTAACGTAAATGTAATACAGTGAATTGGACCGGACGAAACGTATTCCTGTTTTATATGGAAAACAAACCAAACGGTATAGCCCTACAATAATCAGAGCTGTTTTATCTTTGTTCTTTTAGGTAATAGTCATATATTTAGCTGGTGTATATCTTATAATATAAATAGAACAAGTTTCGCTTACAATAAAAATTAAATAGAGTGAATTAGAACTGACTAAATATATTTTTGTTTTAGATGGAAAATAAAACACATTCTACAGGTCTCGTAAATTTGGAGCTCTTTTCTGTTTGGGCCTTCTGATCCAACTCGTAAATTTAGATCGAGTTGGTCCGATGGTTCAAGCAGGAGTTTCCTGTTCAACGTAAATATAATACAGTGAATTGGACCTGACAAAAGTTATTCTTATTTTATATGAAAAATAAAACAAATAGTATAGCCCTACAATAACTAGAGCTGTTTTCTCTTTGTTCTTTTAGGTCAGTGGTCGCCAACCTCTTCAATTTGTTGAGCTATTTTGTTAGTTTTGGAATAAACAGCGAGCTAGCCACACGGAAGCTACGTAACGCAAACGTAATTTAAATAATCCACAGTTTAAATCTATCATTATATGTATTTATTTTACTGTTTAACATGGTAAATACATAATACATAGGTACTAATAATAAACTAATAACCAAATATCTAATATTACTAGTACACACTTGTTCATAGCTACATTCCTACCTATCAAACGAAGGTATTTGAAAAATAAACACAAACTTTTATCCAGCGACAACAGCATGTCACGTATGATTTAAAAATAGTTAATAATAACAACAAAAAAGTAACGCACTATCATAAACATAAACATTGAAAAATAAAAAAGCATGTTCAATGAGAAGGCTGACACTCAGACTCATCGATAATTTTTTTAATGTTTGCAGTATAATTTGATGCAGCCATTCGAATACAATTATCCAAATGTTCATCTGTAAGTCAATTTCAATATTTGTTCTTAATAAACTTCATATTAGAAAAAGAAGATTTACACAAATAGGTTGAACTGAATAATGCTATCACTTTCAAGGCAACACGGCATAGAACTGAATATTTTGTCTTTACTTACAGTAGGCCAGATACATTCAGTACTTGAGACTAATGATTTTAAGGCTAAATCATTTTGAAACTTAATGACTTCCATTTCTGTTGCAGCGATGTCTTCGCCAAAGTTCTGCAATAACAGAAGCTGCAAACTGCTGGATATCAATTTCCATAAAGGGTGAAACAACAAACTGCGCTACTAAAGCCATTTCATTAAAATCGTTAAAACGATTTTTGAAGTTACTCTTCAGGGTAGAAATTAGTTCTACATGATATTTGTTGTCATAGGGTTCTAATGGATTTTGAGATATTTTTTCTGAAAGAATAAGATGATGCTTGGAATCGCTGTTAATTAGGTTTTTTTTCCCAAAACTCCAGCTTTTTGATAAATGTTTTTATATAAGAAATCATTTCCGCTAGTTCTTTGTCTTTCCCCTGAAGCTGCAAATTAAGTTCGTTTAATTTCTCTGTAATGTCTACAAGAAAACCAAAATCTCTAAGCCGGATTGAATTTTCTATTTCCGGAGTCTGTTCATCTCGTTGTTTAAAAAATTGAACTATGCCAGATGCCACATAGGACATCATTAAAAACGTTTCAGCACCCGTCCTCTACTTAACCATCGTACTTTAGAGTGAAGGAGTAGGACCCCGTATTGACAGTCAACTTCATCGGTCAGGGTTCTGAATAATCTTCTTTGTAACGCTTAAGCTCTAATCTTGTTCACAATTTTTACCACCAGTTTCATAACGTTGTTTAGTTTCAGGAAATTTCCACATAATGCTTGCTAATCGATAATGCAGTGGTAACAGAGAAATTGCGGAAAAGTTTCATCTTTACGAGATAACGCCACACCAGACCCTTATCATAACCCACCATAGCTGGAGCGCCATCGGTTGTCAAGCCTACCATTTTCGATATTGGAATGTTCTCGAAAGAAATAATATTTTTTAAATGAGAAAACAACTCCTGGCCAGTAGTGTGACCTTTTAGTGGAATGAACTTCAAAAGATCTTCTTTAATCGTAAAATCACTAAAAACCATCCTGACGAACACGGCCATCTGAGCAGTGTCAACGACATTTGTTGATTCATCCAGTTGAAGTGAAAAATAAACATAGTTATCTAAGTCAGTTCTTAACTGTAAAAAAATATCATTGCTCATTACTTCTACACGTCTCATCACTGTATTAGCAGAAAGTTGCAAAGATTTTATAGCTGAAACTATCTCAACTTTATTTCTAAAGTTGGCAAATAATGAATCAGCAGCTTCTTCTAAAAACGCCTGTTTTAATCGTTTCCCCTTCTTCATAAGGTTTTGTTTTTTGTGCAATTATCTAGGACACACGGTATGATGCTTCAGTTGCAGCCTTATTTTTGTCGACTGTTCTTAAAAATATGATTGAACGTTTTCGCCAAAGAGAATTAATTTGGCTTCTTCAGGGCTGAAAGAGAACAAATTAGAATTAGCTACCATATATTATTTATTAAAAAACATTATTGATCTTACCGTAACTTGGAAGTGTAGAGTTAGAATGTTAAAAAAACTTAGCTAGTAACAACATAGTGGTGTTTTTTGTTACTATGTGCAAAAAAAGTTTTTTTAACGTCGTAAATGTATGGTAGCTTTGAACTTAAAACGCAAAAGTTTGCCCAAGGCTAATTGAAAAACCTACTATAACTACATTTAAATAGAAGTAATTCTTTGAATTGTCGGCAATAACTAAATTTTTGATTGTTAGAAAGTTTCAAAGAATTACTTCCTTTTAAATGTAGTTACATTGGGTTTTTCGATTAACTTTTGGTAAACCTTTACCTTTTAAGTTCAAAGCCACCATACATTTCTAACGTTAAAAAAAAAACTTTTTTTTGCACATAGTAACAAAAAACACCACTATGTTGTAACTAACTATGTTTTTTAACATTCTTACTCTACAATTCTAAGTTCCGGTAAGATCAATAATGTTTTTTAATAGATAATATTTGTTAGCTAATTATAATTTATTCTCTTTCAACGTTCAGCGAAACAATTGATACGCATTAGAGTCTTTCTTGCAGATTTACCCAATATTTAAGAGTTTACTATTTAACTTATCTGCAAAGATTAAATTTCTTTTATATATATATATATTATATATATATATATATATATATATACATATATATATATAATATATATATATATATATATATATATATATATAATATATATTATATATATATATATCGGAAAAAGGAGTACGACCGTCAATCCAATATATATATATATATATATATAATATATATATATAATATATATATATATATATATATATATATATATATATATATATATATATATATTATATATATATATAAGGATCACTCAGACGAGTGGTGGGTTCTTATATCGGTCTCTAGGTGGAGAAATAAAAGACAAAGTTTGATAGGCTACTTTATCTATTTTGAAGACGTTTCGCTTTCGAGTTTTGAAAGCATCATCAGTTCATCTAAAAAATTTTTACAATATGAGAACCACACAATCATGGAAACGATGTTAATTGTTACCTTAAAAAGATATGTAGCAGTCAATGTTATTAACAAACATGTGAATGAAACTAAGTAAATGGACATAATACGCTGATCTTGTATAAACAGTGGAAGCAACTAACAACATATATGAACTTGTAAAAAAATTAGCACAGCAAATGACCATGTGGTCTAAAGTAAATTTAATGTTATTTAATGTTAATAAGTGAGTAAGAACCAAGAAAATCATAAATAACTTCCAACTATTTAATGGATATTAAGCTTTGATTTTAACTTTAGGTAGCATTATAAGTGATAATAAAATTTTAAAAAGTAGTAAATATGAAGTTACCGATCAAAGCCCTATGAATGTCGCCGAGAAAATGGCGTTTAATGAAACAGGAACGAACTAAACCCGCAAAAAGACAGCCAAACTTGAGGTCAAAAATACTTTTGACAGATCAGCAAGGTGTAGATACCAACCCAAATTTAGGGCGGTTAATTTAAGTTTAAATGAGTTTGGATGAACTACCCGTTGCAAAGGACAACGCAGTGAAAAAAGTTGGTAGTGTAAAAACAACTCCCCTCACTAATCAGCCCAAATTTACAAACAGGAGATTTTCATTCAACCTCATAAGTATGTAATGACGTTAATCATTATGGCTAGTTAAACAGCCAGGTGGTTAACGATTTGATAATTTCCAAACAGCCCAAGGTTCAATATACTTGGAACTGTGATTTGCAAAGGATTCTATGAATTAATTAAAATATTTGTATTATTTTTAATATAAAATTGGAGACACTAATTAAAGTAATTAGTGTATTGAAATGCAATGTGGGTTGCATATGTAATAGTAAAATTAACACCCATTTCCATATTTCTAAGGTTCACACAGATATTAAATCTTTAACTTTTCAAATAAATAATGTTACTTCGTTTCTGGATAGTCACCTACCTGACAATTTGTTGGACACTTTTGAGGCTTCTCTACATAAAAAATTTAATTACATTTATAATAAATCCATGATAAAACTTAAAAATAAACTTAATAACTTAGACACACCTGATTTCAAGAAAATCCCATTTAATCCTAAGTGGATTAAGAATTTATCTAATATTGAGGTTCCTCCTGACATACTGAAGCTGTTATCTTTGGGTCCTAAATTTGGCCTTCAACCTTCGTTCAAGGACTACTCAATTAGTAGAATCTTAGCAGATGTTGAGAATATTTTGTCTCATGCGGACAATTCCGACCTTCTATCTCTTAGGTCTTCTTCTAACAACATCTTGTTGAATTTCACTAAACGCCCTAGGCAACCCTTATCAGAGTTAGATAAGATTTACAGGGAGACGGTATCGTTTTTAAAAACCCACCCTAATCTTCTCGTTCTTACGAGTGACAAAGGTAATGCTACTGTCCTTATGGACAAAGATCAATATTTCAGTTTGAGTAAATCACTGTTAGATGATGATAGATACTATCAACCACTTTCTTCTAATCCTTGTTCTAAATTCACAAATAAAATAAATAAATTTATAACACATTTAAAAAATATTAAGATCATAGATCAACCTTTAGCTAAATCTTTACATAATTATGATGGATATGCTCCAAGATTCTATTGTTTACCAAAAATACATAAACCTACGTTGAGCATGAGACCTATTGTGTCATCTATTAATTCACCTAATATAAAAATAGCTAAATTTCTAACAGACATCTTATCTAAATCATATAATTACAACAATGACTTCAACATTGTTGATTCTTTCAACTTTAGTGAATTTATTAACAATTTTCAACTACCTCAAGGTTACATTTTAGTAAGTTTTGATGTGGTATCTCTTTTCACTAACTTACCTCTGTCCAGTGTAATCACTTCCTTAAAAAACCATTGGAATTCTATTAAACCTAACTGCCCGGTGTCTTGGGATATATTTGCAGAACTGTTGCAACTTGTGTTTGACACTAATTTTTTGGTCTTTGATGACAAATTTTACCTTCAAACATTTGGTACACCTATGGGTTCCTCAATCTCTCCCATCCTAGTTAACTTCGTATTGGATGATTTGGTTTCTGACCGTTTGGGTCTTTTGGATTTTCAAATCCCTTTTATTAAAAGGTATGTGGATGATTTATTACTAGCCCTACCACCTGACAAGGTTCAGGGTACCCTATCCCACTTTAATGAGTTTGATCCTCATTTACAGTTCACTGTTGAACTTGAGGACACTACCACCAATAGTATACCCTTCCTTGACATGCGTGTCATCAGAATGGGAGACAACACCCTAACCACAAGTTGGTATAGAAAATCAATGGCCTCTAATAGGTTCCTTAACTACCATTCCTGTCATCCCATGAAATACAAACTAAACCTTATAAAAGCTTTGAGCTACAGATTAAATAAATTGACACATCCAATTAATCGAAGGGAATCCTTTAAGTTATTGAGAAATATTCTAATAGAGAATTCATATCCTTCCTCTATCATCAATAAATACCTTTATTCACATAGTTATGGATCCTCAATTTATGACATACCCGATGGTGACCAACTTAGAAACATCTCTAATAATTCTATAAATAGCACTGTTCTGCATAATACCGTTCTTGAGAATACTATCACACATTATTCTTCCTTACCTTATTTCCCTCAAGTTACTGAGAAGCTTATTAAATTGTATAAACAAAATAATATACCTGTTAAAATTGCTGTTAAGAATGCAAAAACTGTTAGAAATTTGTTCTCTAAAACTAAAACACCCTTGTCCACTTTGGAACAAGTGAACACAATTTATAAAATTCCATGCGCTAATTGCGATTTATGTTACATTGGTCAATCTGGTAGATCATTAAAAGGTCGTCTCACTTCACATCGTAGCGACATTAATTTATCGAAACACACTTGTGCCCTAGCACAACATGCGATAAATACAAAACATGAAGTGGATTTCAATGAAGTTAAGATCCTTGCCACTGAACGCAATCTAGCTAAAAGACAGTTTTTGGAAATGTGTTCAATATTAAAACACCCTAATGCGTTGAATAAGAGAACTGACATAAGTAACTTGAGCCAAATATATCATGCTTTAATTTTGCAGAATTAGGCTACTTAATCTTTTCACTACATTAATGTCATATTAGGTGTACTAGTTGAACCTTTTTCCATTTTTCATAAAATAATTTATATACATAAATAGAAATAAAATAAATAAATATATCAATAAAATAACTTAATAGTCTTTACTTAATTTTACTATTACATATGCAACCCACATTGCATTTCAATACACTAATTACTTTAATTAGTGTTCCAATTTTATATTAAAAATAATACAAATATTGTAATTGATTCATAGAATCCTTTGCAAATCACAGTTCCAAGTATATTGAACCTTGGGCTGTTTGGAAATTATCAAATCGTTAACCACCTGGCTGTTTAACTAGCCATAATGATTAACGTCATTACATACTTATGAGGTTGAATGAAAATCTCCTGTTTGTAAATTTGGGCTG
>CAKJVB030000060.1:0-2500 GCA_918026665.1 Diabrotica balteata | reverse complement strand
GGTCTTCCCCTTCTCTTTCTTCATCCTGGATTCCATTCTATCATTGTGTATGTCACTGCCTCATCTCCTGCAGGCCAAATGTGACCTAACTATCTAACTCTGCATTGTTTTATTTTAGTCACGATGTCTTCCTTAAGTTCTTCTTTAATCTCTGCATTTGTTCTGCTTTTTATATCCATTTTGCTCTGTTCTGATTGGTCCTAATATGGTTCTCATAATCCTTCTCTCTGCTATTCTTAAGTCTTCTTCATCTTTTTTAAGCATTGTTATTGTTTTTCCTGCATATAATAATATTAATATTGGACTTCAAGAGAGCTTTTGACACGCTCACACATACGGCCATATGGAAAGCACTACAGGAAATAGGAATACCAGAAAAAAATAGTAAATCTCATCAAAGAACTCTACAGTGACACAGAAAGCAAAATCCTACACAACGGCATAACATCTGACCCAATAGCTATGCTAAACGGAGTAAAGCAGGGCTGTGTTTTATCCCCCATACTATTTAACATTGTACTGGACTCCGTACTAACAAAGGTAAACTCTAATAGAGGAATTTACTGGGGATTAACAAACAGACTGGAAGACCTAGATTACGCTGATGATATATGCCTCCTAGCACATACAAAACAGGACATGCAACTCCAAGTAAACAAAATACAAGAAGAATCAAAGAAGGTTGGTCTAGAAATAAACATCAACAAAACCAAAGAAATGCGATTTGCTACCAGAAACAACCAACCTATTATGATCAACGACCAGAAAATTGAGAGAGTAGCGGAATTTGTATATCTGGCAGCATAATTGACTGTAATGGGGGTACAGAGCGTGATGTACATGAAAGAATAAATAAGGCTCGCAATGCCTACAACATGCTTAACAACATATGGAAATCCAGGATTTACCCAACTAAAACGAAATTAAAAATCTTCAACACAAATGTAAAAGCTGTATTACTGTATGGCTGCGAAACGTGGAAGATATCAGCACCCATAGTACAATTACAAGTTTTCATCAATAGAGCGTTACGAAAAATCCTTCGTATATTTTGGCCTAACCTAATCTCCAATGAAAATTTATGGAACCAAAGCAACCAAGAAAATGTCATAAAGCAAATAAGGCGAAAAAAATGGAGATGGCTGGGCCACACACTCCGTAGACCGCCAAATGACATTGCCAGGACAGCGCTGGATTGGAATCCCCAAGGCCAACGGAAAGTAGGCAGACCTAAGGGAACTTGAAGAAGGACAGTACTGGACGAAGGGAGAAAAATGGGAAAATCCTCGCTTGAAATCAAAGCACTAGCCAGAAATAGAGTTCGCTGGAGACACTTTGTGGAAGCCCTCTTGGGACTATATATATATATATATATATATATATATATATATATATATATATATATATATATATATATATATATATATATTATGTATATATATATATATATATATATATATATATATATATAATTATGGTATTATAAATGTACATCTTAGTTTTCTTCGTCAGTGTTTCGTTTTTAAGTAATCTTTTGTTTGCAAGATAATTTTTATTCGCTAATATTTTTTCTTTTACTTCGGACTTCCTTTATCCGGATTTGCTTATTGTAACTCCTAGGTATTTGAAGTATTCTAGTTCTTCAAACTCAGAACTTACTATTTTGATTTTTTCTTTCCTTTGGTTGGCTTTTTTTCTAATATTAATATTTTTGTCTTTTCTTGATTTATTCTTAGTACCATTACCTCTCCTTTCTCTCTTATTTCTTCCAGAATTTCTTTAATTATTTTCCTGTCCTATGCAACAATAGCAATATCGTCAGCATATGCAATTATTTGACCACCTCTTGTTCTGAGATTTCCTTTATTTATATTTCGTAGTACATATTCTAATGCTAGATTAAATAGAGTTGTTGATAAGGCATCTCCTTGTTTCATCCCTTTATTTATACTGAATTTCTCTGTCTCTCCTCTTTGTGTCTTTATGCTTGTTTTGGTAGTTCTCATTGTCATTTCTATTAATTTTTTCTGAGTTTATGTGGAATTTTTTTCAATTAGCCTGTTTGAAGTCTATGAATAACTTTTTCAATTCTAATTTACATTCATTTGCTTTTCCTATTATTTATTTTATTGTGTATATTGCATCTATTGTAGATTTTCCTTCTGTGAATCCACATTGGTACTATCCTCCTGTCTTCTTTGTGATCTTTGATAACCTTCTTTTTATTATTGATGGCAATATTTTATATGTTGTATTTAGTAACGTTATTCCTCTATAATTTTCTGTACCTCCCAGTTCCCTGACATTTTCGCTTCTTTCCATATATTTTTCAATAGTGCCAGTATTTTTTCTCTGTTACCTTCCTCCGTCTTTTATTAGTTTCATAGTAATTCCATCTTTATCAGGAACTTTTCCGTTTTTGCTTCTTTCTATTACTTCACTCAATTCTTCTAATGTTGATTCTTTTAAAATTTTGATATCTACGTCATCTATTTGGTCT
>CAKJVB030000059.1:62500-80572 GCA_918026665.1 Diabrotica balteata | reverse complement strand
ATGAAGACAGGACAATTGGTCTATAATTTTCTGGATTTGTCGGATCCCTATTTGGTTTTAAAAAACTAATAATATTAAATGTTTTCCATGCGGCTGGTATTTCTCCACCCATTAAAATTTTATTATAACTATTAATAAGAATTTGCTTAGCTTTGAAAGGTAAAAATTGAAACATTTCATAAGATATATCATCCATACCAGGAGCGGATGATTTCTTTTTATTTAAAGCCAGGTTTAATTCATTTATGGAAAAGTGCTTTAAATTTTCATCTATGTTGTTAAGAGCAAAATTTGGATCTATATTTATGATTGACATTTTATTTAAAATAGATATTTTAAGGTTATCTGGAATAGTAAGATTAAATCTTCCTGTTTTGAAGTTATTATTATTGAATTTCTTAATCTTGTTCCAAACATAAGTCATGCTAGAGTTCCTATTTAAAGTTTCACAAAAAAGCCTAAACTTTTCTTTTTTTTTATTATTTAATTTTTTCTTAGTTAATGCAATGGTTTTTTTTGCTAATATATAATTTTCCATAGATGGAAAATTATTAAAATTTGCTATGGCTTTTTTCCTTTCCTTAACCCAGGATGTACAATCATCATCCCACCAGGCATTACCCCTTTTAACATGTATACCGGCCTGTTTAACTGGAATTACTTGATCAGCTACAATGTTAATAATATACATTAGTTGATCATAGGTTAAGTTATAATCTAAATCTTGAAGGTATATCAAAAATTTATTATGGTACGCTTCCCAATCAGCTTTTTTAAAGTTTCTAATTTTATAAGGACTAATTGTGTTGTTAAGTACCTCACAATTGCCATTATCATTAAGTACAAGACGTATAGGAAAGTGGTCACTGTTACCACAATCTTTAATAGTATCCCAATTAGACCTAATAGCTAGATTCCCACTTACCATAGTCAAATCTACAGCACTTGGTATTGCCGCTGACAATTGAAATAGTGTTGGTGTACCATCATTCATAACAACTAGATCATTATCAAATAAGAAATCATGAATTATTCTACCTCCTTTGTTGGGTGTAGCTTTATCCCATAAGGGATGATGAGAGTTAAAATCTCCCATAATTATAATATTTTTAGGATTGAAGGAAATAAGATCATTTAAAATATTGTTATTTATATGCATATGTGAGTTGCAATAAAAATTAATTACTTGTAAATTACCTATTTCTATTATTATATATTGAATATGTTCTGAAGAAAAAGATTTAATTTTCTTAAATATTATATTATTTTTAATGCATGTTACAATCCCACCATACCCATCATCTCTATCCTGCCTAACTATGTTATATGAATTGAGTTTAAAATTGTCATTGGCTTTTAGCCATGACTCATTTATTAAAAAAATATCCGGGTTTTCTTTGTAAATTAAGTTAATTAAATTACCCCTGTTTGAATTTATGCTTCTTAGATTCCAACAAATTATCTTTAACTTAATTATATCTGACCTAGATGAAAAGAAAAGAAGGTTATTTAGGACTCTGAGTCCGATTGGGAACCAGGGTCAATATTCATATTAAAATTTTGACTGAATAATATGTTTTTAATTACTTTTTTATTATTTTCGGACGTATTTAAGATTGCATTAATAATATATCTAACCTCATCTGGATATGAGGAAGTAGATTCTTCTGAATTATAAGTGTGAACTGCACTAGTAGTAGGCAACTGTGTATTTATATTGTTTTCAAATTTTTTTGAGAAATTTGGTGAATTGTTTTCATTTTGAGATCTTGAGTTGGGAAATAATAAATTTTCATTATGAGCCTTTTTATCATAGCCTTTGTGAATTATCCTTTTTTTTTTATTGTTTTCAGCCACGACTTGTTGAAAAGATCTTTTGATAGGATCGGTTCTTACATGATGCGTACGTCTTTGTGAAGGTTGAATAAGGTTATCTTTATTATCATGTGTTTTTTCATTAGTATTAAAGTTTTTAATAATAGGGAATTCGGAGGGGCGATATACAAATTCATCACGTGTCAAATAAGTTTTTTTAACTATTTCGCTAGCATCATAGAAAGTTATATTTTCAAAAGACATGAGCTCTTTGATATTTTTTTGTCTTGTATACTCGGGACAACTTTTATCGGTTGATTTATGGGGATTTTTACAATAAAAACATTTAATTTTACAGGAAGAGTGAACCTCCCCATCTGATGTTTTTTCTTCAGCACAGGTGAAGCACCTCTCCCTGCCTTTACAATTTGTACGTGTATGGCCATACCTTAGACATCTAAAACACTGAGTTACTGGGGGAATATATACAGAAATAGGTCTTTCCAATCTATACAAATTTATGGATTTAGGGAGACAAACACCTTTAAATGTAAAGAGAACCGATCCAGTAGGTTCATATGTAGTTTCATTATTTTTAACTATTTTACGGTTTAATCTCTTAACTTGAAGAACTTCTACCGAGCTGTTAGTTTTACAAAATTCTAACAGTTCTCTCTCTCCTAATTCAACATCAATTTGCCTAACTAATCCTTTACAAGTTACAAAATTGAATGGTATAAATATTTTATAGCCTTTATCAAGAAGAGTTTTATTTTTTACAAAATTATTTGCAGCTTGAAAGTTAACAAATTCTACTGAGATTCTATTTAAGCCTTTGTTATTAATTTTTTTAATGTCAGTTAAGTTTTGAATAAAAATATCTCTAGCAATTTTAATATTGTTGAATTTACCAATATTGAAACCCACTTTTTCAGTGGATTCCACATATACCAAAAACGGCCCATTGTCGTTTTGTGAATAAAAAACTGGCTCTTTTTCAAGGTTATTGCTATTACTGGTCGAATTATTAACAAAATTATCACCATTATCCATCTGTTCTTGGCATTCTAGCCCTGTGCTGGGGGGGCCGCCCCCCCCTGTGTCGCTCATACTACTTCAAACAATCAACCAAAAGAGATAAGCATGCAAACAGAGAGCAAAAAAAAAAAATTAAGCCAATAAGCAAAAAAGTTATCTAACAATACAAAGCTTTATTAGTTATTATCAAGCTCAACTCACCTTTTAGAAACTCACACAACAGAAAATTAGATGGAAAGAGTTGAAAACACAGCCTCCCAAACTAGACCTTATGTCGTGAACGCTAACCGAAAAGTGTGTGAACCTTGTTGATATGTTTGACGTTAATTGGAAGCTTAATATACGTCAGTGTTGCCATATACTCAAATATTTCCCACTCTCACATATAAAATTATTGGCAAGATTTATATTAAGTATATGAAATGAAAATGTAAAATTGAAAAATACATATATAATTCATTAAAATTATACCTATAAATATTATAAAATAAAATTATATCTTGCATTTTTACATTTAAAAATACTTATATAATAAAAACCATCAAAATTATGCTTAAGGTAAAAATTAATAGTTGTGATGTGGGTATTAGTTAAAAAATAGTTATGTAATGACTGTGAATATTGATTTACACGATTTTATTAAAAAGAAAACCATGTGTTACAATTTAACCTACATCTTACAACAACAAACATATGTATCTGTCTCTTGTCACCGTTCACTCTCGGTGGACACTGTCATGGTAACTTCAGTGGTATTCAGCCACGGAGCGGTGTGGCTGTTACATCCTCCCCCTTTGCACCACCCTGGCGACTCGCGGGTGGGGCAACAGAGTCTAAGCAGGAATAGAGCTCTACAGGACAGCAATGACAACGTTTTGGTCGGGGTTGTCTACGTCTGGCAATATGGTCAGGAGCAGGTTCAGCTTCAATTTGAGCAAGGTCATCTCCAACATGGGGGCCCATTTCGCTATCGTCTAACCCAAGGGTCAAAGACTCTGGGCAGGAGACCAGTGGAGCAGGAGGGTCGGCTTCTGAGGATTTCACTGGACGACCTCTTCTACGGAGAGGTTGAACTGGAGCAGGGCACGGATCTTCTGGATCGGCATGGAAAGGCGTCAAGGCTGAGACATGATATTTTCCAGCAGGAACATCCGGAGTGTCGATGTGTGAAACTACATAGGTTGTAGGGGACAGCATTTTGGTCACCTTGTAGGGTCCGTCACGACGCGGCGGGAACTTCGAAGTTATGGACTTAGACGCGTCACTTAGTGTATGCGAATCGACTAGCACAATATCACCTACTTCGAACGAAACCGAGCGGCGGTGGCAGTCCTTATACTTCTTACGTCTATCTTGAGATTGTTCATGTGTCGCGCGGGCTTCACTAAGAGCTTTACTCAAAGTTATTAGATAGGGCGTGATTTGTGGCACGAAGTTGTCCTTGGCTATGATGCTTCGAAAATCACGATTTGCATCATCAGGAGTTCGTAACTCGCGACCGAACGTGAGGTACGCAGGAGTGAAACCGGTTGAATCGCACTTCACAGTGTTCATCGCGAACCGTATAGCGGGTAACTTTTCAGACCAAGACGAATGGTCATTATTTGTTAGAATAGCTAACTGAGTTTTAATGTCTCTATTCTTTCGTTCGACGGGGTTAGCTTCCGGGTGGTATACAGGTATAAGGTTCTGTTGGTACCCAAAACAATGCGCCACTTGCTGCATTACCGCACTCACGAACTGAGTACCGTTGTCACTGATGACTCGACGAGGGATTCCGTATCGTAAGATTATGTTGTCAATGGGCGCGTTCAGCAGACGGAGCAGCTACCGCTCCGCTACTTCCGAATCCATCGTAAAGCGCTGGACCAAATGTCATAAGTCAAAACCTGCTGGATTCCGCTACCGCTACCTTATCTGTCAATGTCAAATAATTTGTCATTTTAAAATTAAATATTTTGTTTATGTTTTAGATTGCCAATTTAGCTTGACTTTTAAATATTATTAAACTTTACGTCACATTACTAGCGGACAAGGAAAATAATATCCAGCTAATTGGAAATGTTGTGGATCAGTTGGCACAAACTGAAGAATTAGAGCTGAATAATGCTGAGAGAGCTCAAGTGCCTCGTAATCAAAATTTTTATGAGGAAACCATTCCCCAATATATGGGAGATCTTTTTGTAAAGCATTTTCGCATGAGTAGGGAATGTGCTGAAGTAGGTTTTAGTAAAGATTATTAGTTCTTTGAAAACTACATATAAATGTTTTAGGTAATTACCCAGCAACTAGGAAATTTAGGAGTTATACCCATTGGAGCTACAATTCCTTTAGATAAAAAAGTGCTGTTCACCACCTGGGTTTTAGCTAAACCAGAATCGTTTGTAGCCTGTGGCGACAGGTTCAATATAGCCAAGAGTACAGCCCATAGTGTATTTTTAAAGAAATTGTGTCAGCAATCTTATTATTAATGCCTCAATATATAATGTGGCCAGATAACCATAATGAAGCAATAATAGACTTTGATCCACAGACTTTCTGAAAACTGAAGATGAAACGCAAAGAATGGGCAAACTTACCTCAAGAACAAGTTGATGCTTTGATTAGAAGCATTCCCTCAGATTGAAGCTTGTATTACTAGAGGTGGTAACACTGACTATTAAAATGAACAACAAGACTGTATCTTTTTTTAGTCAACCATTGCAATGTTTTCATTTGTTCGTGTTTTTGTTAATTTAATGCATTTGTAACATTTTTGATTTTTTTTTATAGTAATTTAGCTGGTTTAGTATAAAATGTAGTTCATTTTTCATTAAAAAAAATTTAGTAATACTTTACAAAATCGGAAATACTGGGTGATTCCATGTGTATATTATTGATTTTTATTAATTATTATTGATGTGTGTATATTATTAAACTATATCCCATACATTTCTTGACAACTTTTCTCCATCTTCTTTAGAGGTGATAATTTAATTTACTATTTTTGCCCAGGTCTATGTACAGTTAACTTGTTTGCATCTGTAGGTAATATAAATAATAATAAAAAATAAATAAAATTTGGTTTATATGTGCAGCTTGTTGGGACTCAATAAAGAGTACTTACTCTACCAAGACCACCTTGAAAATCTAAGAATGGTTGTATATGTAGCACTGCCAATGATATTCTTGCATTTTCCATGTCTTAAATACTCTCTTAATCAACTTAGAATGTCCATGTTATAATTAGTCCTTTATTGTATGGTTTAGTATATATTTTCATGCATAAATACTAGATGTAAAATTAATGAAGTTAATATAATTAAGATATTGTTAATTGTGTGTGTGACAGTATGCAGAGAGATTTGGCTTCAAAACTATGTTCATTAGCCACAAATCATATCAATAGCATATTAACTTTTAATTTAATGTATTGTATTATATGTACCTACTTTTTACCTAAAGGTTGCAATATTTAATGAGTTGTCAAAATTTAGATAGCCTCATAAGCCTTAGTTTCCTATTATTCACTATCATTATGTGCCATGCAACAGCACGGAGTATGAAGGAGAGTAGTTCTTCTGTGATGTGGGTATTGAGATATATCTCCCTTTTTATGTATGGTGCAAGTATTCCAATCGCTGGGGAGGGACTGCTGTATTCATATTTCTTTTCTAGGCTGCTGTGATGCCACTGCCAGTGATATTCGAACTACCTTCTTTATATAGATCTGCTGGAAAATTAGTTACTCTTGGCCCAATTACTACCTTATAAATATTTTTACTTGTTAATTGAAAAATATGACAGACCCCTATTTTATATTTGATGCCATTCAATCTAGTGTTATAAAACATAAAAGAGAGTGGTAGTTTTAGGTAGTTAGACTCAGTATTACAGAGTTATTAGGATGTAAATGTAAGTAATAGAATTAAAACAGTATTAACGAAATGAGTGGAGTTCGGCGTGATGGAAAAATACTAATAAAGCTAATAGGTAAACTCAACAGGACCTATTTATTATTAAATATATTGTTAAATGTAAAGTGTGGATACAAGGAGAAGTCTCAGAGTCATTTAAAACTAACCGAGGACTGCTTTGGGAGATGCACTATCATGCTTGGTATTCAATCTACTGTTAAATGCTGCAGAAAATCTTGGAAGGAGGCGACTGAAGTGTTGTGATAAGGATAAGAAGGTACCAGTAAAACTAAAGGACAGGCTCTATAATACTGTCTTGAGACCAGTGATTATATATGGTACTGAATGTTGTACAGTAAATAGGAATAAACAGAAATTACATGGCTGAAATGAGCATGCTTCATTGGGTGAGTGGAGTAACTAAAAAAGATGAGGTGAGGAATGAGTATTTAAGAGTAAGTTTGGGTGTGGCTTTTATTAACAAAATGAGGGAACATCTATTAAAGAGGCAAAAAGGCAAATAGAATGATGATACTTGTAAATATTTTGGTTCATTAATATTTATGTTATATTTACAAACTTTTCTTACTTAGCTTATAAACACACTTTCCTCTGTAAAATCATTAATTTTAATAAAACAAAAGCTACTAAAAATATATCATTTTATTTACATTATACAAGTTTTATTTACAGTGCTATAAATGCAGTTAATACAATAAACTGATTTGGAAAAAGAATATATGAATAGTACAATAACAAAAAAACAACATATATTCACAATTTTTTTTTTTACTGAATACACTGAAGTGTACTTACATTAAAATCTGGTCAGTAAGACCAATTATCAATTTGTTTCTAACTTAAATTACTAATGAAAACTTAAAATTAGGTGTCTACTCACTAGTATCTTTCCTATTATTTCTAATAACTAGCATTAAATTTAGCATGCATACTCGCACAACACTTTGCTCTGCTTTTCACTCACTCACTATACCAGTTCAAAAGGCTTTGTTCTTTTGAGCCTTCTCTCTAGGTTCGTATTATCGAGGAGCTGGATAGCCTCGACGTTTACATGATGATGGAGTCGTTGTTCATGGCTCCCTGCAAATTTCTTGATTATCTGATTGACATCTTCCATCTTGAGGTCCCGGTGAAGATTGTTGTTCCTAACGTACCAAGGCGCATCTACGATGTTCCTCAGCACTTTATTCTGGAATACCTGGATTACTTTGATGTTACTAGGTTTGGCACAGCCCCAGAGTTGGCAGCCATAGGTCCATACTGGCCTCAGTATTTGTTTATAGATTAGGAGTTTATTATTTATAGATAGAGAGGAATGCAAAATAAGATAACAAATCAATTCAGAAAAAGTCACAAGGTCTAATGGTTTTAAGTTATCTAATGCATGCAGGTAATGTAACACTATACACAATACAAAAGCTGAAGTCGAAAGTATTACAAAGTTGGATCAGAATTATCACTTTTGAAGAGGAAAACTGATAGATTAAAAATTTGGAGATTCTTTGAAGAGTTAGCTAATAGAAGAGTTCTGGGAGTAAAGTTGTTATAAGAGTATAATCCGACAAGCGAGAGCTGGCGGGTGAGCTGCGCGAATAGAAAAGGAATTATTCTAAGAGAGATAGGAGAGGTACTTAATCGCGATTATAGGTATATAGTATAGGTACTTAAACGGTTATACACGATGTGAACTCCTAGCCGACTGCAATAGAAAAGAGCAATTCCTTCCACTTTTCAATTTGTTCTACGCGCAACCCGCCAGCTCTCGCTTGTCGGGTTATAATTGTATCTATGAAAAGAACATAAAAAGTCTGCACATACCTAGTTGAAATATTGGAGACTAATAAACAAATATTTTGGAGAGAAGTTTGAAGCAGGTGCACAGACTGTTGATAATTATAAATAGAACTATTCAGTCTCTTTGATTTCTACATACCTCAAGAGAAGTTCAGTGTACATTCTAATGAAACATATTCACAGTATAGATGCATCCATACAATGGCATGACAGAAAATTGTACAGTCTTAAGTTTAGGTGCAATGTAATAGGGGGACAAAACTGTGGACCAGTAAATAAAAAGGGATCTAACCATGGAGAAGGGGATCAAATAGCAGAGATGTATGAAAAATCTCTGATGGTTTTCCTCACAAAAGCAAGTAGCTTCATAGATTTCTGTATTGTTGTGGAAATGTGTGATTTATATATAAGGTTAGAGTCAAGGTTCACACCTAGATCCTTGCTTTCAAAAGTAGAATATAGGGTTAAATTGTGTTTACTATATTCGAATATTATTGGGGGATGAGGAAGGTGCAAATGAAAATTATGACATTTTGACGCATCCAAATACCATTTTGTGTGCTCCACTTAGATATACGATCAATATCCTTCTGCAGACTTCGGCCTGGCACTTGGTTATTTTAAAGCATTTTAAATCGCAGTAAATATATAGTAAAGTTTCACTTACTTGGAAACAACATATTAGATAGTTGAAAATAAAATTTAATATTACACACAATTATCATCTAAATAAAGAAAGCTATATAGTGCCTGAAACAAAGACTTTGATACGTAAGTAATAAAACCATCAACGAATTGAAACAATAATTACATATCAGGCATGATATCAACAGAACTAAGAAAACACAAACAGAGAGGAATAACACCAGCTTTCAGAACAAACAATTACTTAAGCAAATATATTAAGTACCAGAGCCAACATAAAAAACATTTATACAGTGGGGTATAACAAACTTAATCAAAAACCCAACATACAAACTTATACCTCTGTTAAACCGGTAGAACCTTCAACAAATGTATACCAGAACACAAAAGAGCTTTCAACAACAAAAAACACGAGTCTACATGCACACTTCACCTTTTATATCATAACAACATACAACTTATTTAGACAATACAAATGTCGCCAATTTCCAAAAAATGTAAAATAAAAACAAAACAAACACCTAACCCTCAATTTTAGTACCGAAATGTCAAGAATGACATTTCTCTCAACATGTTGGATGGATGTAGCGATACTTTTTTACGCTACCAAATTTGACAGGCCGCTCCGGAAGTAGCGCCGCGGTAGCGGTTGCATTTTGCAGACTTTTACTCAACAGTTGTGGAGCAGCTCCGTCTGCTGAACGCGCCCTATGAAACACTTGGCGCAGGCAGCGGCAGTAGCAGATTCTAGCGGGAATAATTCTACCCAACGACTAGCAGTGTCTTCCACTACCAGAATCCATGTATAACCTTGAGGAGAGAGGGGCAAAGGCCCAAATAAATCAATAGATAGCACTTCAAACCTCTGGGACTGAACAGGGGTTTGTAGGAGACCAGCGGGTTTGAGGTTAGAGACTTTATAGCGTTGGCACTCAAGACATTTACTTACATGGTCAGAGATAATTTTCTTCATTCCAGGCCAATAGTAGCGTTTTATTATTCTTTGATATGTCTTCTCCACTCCATAATGACCAGCAGTAGCGGAATCATGGTACTCATGCAGTATGTGAGGAATACGTGTACTAGCCACTACCAATTGGGGCTCTTCTTCATCTACTTCAGGAGTATAACGGTATAATATCCCATTGTTCATGATATATCCTCTTTCTGCCCACCTCTTGAAATCTACGCTTGTGTCAGAAGAGGGATCTTCTAAACATCTAATAATCTTGGCAACATCTGGATCATTAAGCTGCTCTTCTCGAACATCAGCAACACTAAGAGTTGGAAAATCTACTCTTACTAGATGAACTTCAGCTATGATGGGAACTTCTGTCATGGGAGGCCTTGATAGAGTATCTGCGATTACATTTTTTCTTCCTGTGATATATTCTATTTTTAGGTCATATGGCATGAGCTCTAAAGCCCATCGAGCTAACCGTCCAGTAGGGGACTTTAAGGTCATTAACCATTTTAAGGCTTGGTGATCACTTTGCACTATTGTAGTAGCGCCTTCTAAGTATCCTCGAAATTTCTTCACTGCCCAAACCACAGCGAGAGCTTCTCGTTCTGTAGTGCTATAGTTTTGTTCAGCAGGAGTCAGGAGTCTCGAAGCATACTCTACAGGTCGTTCGTTCTCTTTCTCCCCCTGGAGAAGACATGCCCCCAAAGCATAATTGCTAGCATCTGTACGAAGGATATAAGGTAAATTGCAGTCAGCTTGTCGTAGGATTGGGGCGGAACACAATAATTGTTTCAGACATTCAAAGGCCTCTTGTTGTTCTGCTCCCCAGGTCCATTTCACATTTTTCTTGGTTAAATTCGACAAAGGTTTAGCAACATGGGAGAAATTTTCGATGAATCTACGGAACCATGAGCATGTTTGCAGGAATTTTAGCAGTTGAGTAACATTTAGGGGTGGTGTCATGTTTAATATGGCAGATACTTTATTTTCACTTGGCCGGATACCCAAAGGTGAAAGGATGTGTCCGAGATATTGGACTTCCTCACAGGCGAATGAACATTTTGCTCTATTTAGACATAATTTAAATAGGCGCATCCGGTTGAATACTTGTTTCAAATCGTCTATGTGATCAGAGAAGGATGGGGATAATATTATCAGATCATCTAAATAAGCTAGGATATTCAGATTTTGAAGACCAGCACGAAATTTATCAATCATCCTTTGGAAACTAGCGGGACTGTTACACATACCAAAGGGCATGCGTGTGTAACGAAAGGTGCCAAATGGACACACGAAGGCTGTTTTGTCACGATCAGCTGTTCGTACAGAGATTTGATGATAACCGTATTTTAAGTCGAGGGTAGTCATAAATCGGGTTTCCTTTGCTGCATGCAAAATATCTTCAATACGTGGCAGAGGGTACTTATCTGCACGTGTTATTGCGTTTAAGCGTCGATAGTCTACTGTTAATCTGATACCTCCATCTTTCTTAGGCACAAGTACCACGGGTGAAGCATATGGGGACTCACACTCTTCGATTATGCCTTGAGCCAAAAGTTTATCTAATTCCTGACGCAGTAATTGCCTTTTGGGCTCTGACATACGGTAAGGTGGAACAGATATTGGTACATCATCAACCAATACAATGGAGTGTTCAGCATATGGAGTAGGGTCTTTATTATATACAAATAAATCAGAATTTTCCTTAACAATGTTGTTAAGATTGGATCTTTCTTCTAAGGATAGAGAAATTCCTTCATCTGCTCGTAGTTCTAAATGAGCAAGAGTAACGCTATTGACCTGGCAAGGAGAGCTGACCTGAGCTGGATCTGGAGCAAATGAGTAGGGGATATTAGGGACATCACCATAAAACCATGAGTCATTAGGAATGTCTAGAATGATGTTAGCTTTTCTTAAGAAGTCTGCCCCCAGTAAGGTACGACTATTTGTGTGTGTGGGCACAGAAATTAAGGAAATGCTATGAGAGCGGTTTTGTAAGATAACAACTAAATCAAATACCAAAACAGTGGTAGAAGTAGTCCTACCATCCGCTAGAGTCATGTCTACACTTTTTGTGGAAAAGGGTACCTCATCCTTCAAGAGGATATCTCTTAGCTGAGAGCCAGCAATACTGCACTGTGCTCCCGAATCAAGATAACAATGACCTACATGACCTTCAATAGTGACCTGAACAATGGGTTTAGTTGATAGGTTTGTGGCAAATTGTTGGTCGACATTAACTGTTTCAGCAAGCATAAATTCAGATACTGCTGAGGATTTACTGGATGATTTGCATTTTGGACAATTACTCTTAATGAATCCAGGAGTCTTACATCCATAACACGAAATCTGATTCGAAGTAGAAAAGGTTGGTTTAGGGCTAGTACGAGAAGTTACTAGAGGAGGATTAGGTTTGGGCTCAACCGAAGATTTTCGAGAATCTGCTTCCCTGGTTCTGGCTGCGGCCAATTTTCGACATTCATCCTTCACGTGACCTGGATTTTTGCAAAAGCTACACCGTACCCGTTTTGATTCGTTTTCGTTTTTAATGTTTATTTCCGGATTTTCATACGATTCTTCAGTTTGCCTCGCTTCTTTTAAGAGTTCGCTAAATGTATTGATCTTATCACGTGCTACTTTTTCACGTATTCTCCTATGCAACAAACCGTATACCATATCTAATTGAGTGGCTTCGGTTAATGTATCTGCCGGTAACTGAGCTATTATCGCGCGCGCTTTGCATACAAAAATGTCACACGGTGTTTTAGCATCTTGTTCCGTCGAAAACAGTTCCCGATATACTCTGTAGGCTGGTTTTTGAGGTCCAAAAGTCGATCGTAATAAATTAATGGCGCTGGCCCACGTGTTTACCGTATTTTTAACACCTTGAAACCACGTGGCGGCGAAACCGTCTAGCAGCATGGGTATACCCTTTAATGCGTTCGCGTCAGACACGTGGCTGCACTCTTTATAGATCTCGACCGCATCTATAAAAGCTTTTACATCAGCCCCCTTTGATCCATCGAAGCGAGAAGCGCATTTTGCTAAACTACCCGAGTCCGAAATAGGCCTTGCTATTGTATTTAATAAGGCTTGAAACTGTTCGCTTGTTAAATTTACTGAAGACATTTCTGCTGATGTTGATTCGCTTGAACTAAAAACCGTCGTCGACCTAAGCGAATAACTGTGTTTATCGTTTGTTGCCGTGATTGCAAGTTTAACACAAAAATAGTAATAAAAATTAAAGGCTTACAGTTTCTGTTGCTTATTTCTTGTAAATACCCTTGAATGGAAGCTTGATATTCCCACAGGATGTTTCTGAATGGTCTGTAGTGGAAGATTGATATTCCCACAGGATGTTTTGAACGATCTGTAGTGGAAGATTGATATTCCCACAGGATGTTTTTGGATGGTCTGTGCGGAGTTTCCACAGCAGTCACATACACAGTAGATTTATTGTTGTGAAGCACTAAACTAAGTGAAAATGTCCACTAATCACCTTACAATGGCGGGAGCAAAAACACTTTTTACTGTTCACAATGAAACTTTACGATTTTCACAGTACGAACTACACTTTAAACTATTTTGCCCAAGTTGGGTGCCAGTTGTGATGTGGGTATTAGTAAAAATAGTTAGGTAATGACTGTGAATATTGATTTATAGGATTTTATTAAAAGAAAACCATGTGTTATAATTTTAACCTACATCTTACAACAACAAACCACAGTATAAATAACAACCAGTATTCTCACTCTGCGGCGGTACCTTTGATCTTTTTAGTCCAAATTCGGTGACCTTGACGCCATATTGTTTGGACGAAAACCTAGGACTGGCACTGCACATATGGACGCGACAGAGCCGACTTTGATTTATTTTGAAAATTTATTTAACGAAATTGATTTTAATTTCAACCAATTTCAAAACCTTTTTCTTGTTACTCTTTCATTCTTCGAGAAATTAAAAAAAAACCTAAAATTGTTTCTTTCAATACGTTGTGTATGATTTTGTTTTATAACGTTTCACAACTATTTGTTACAGAACTGCCTTATACACTATAAAAAAATCAAATGGAGAGTTATGCAACAGTTTTTAATAAACATGCTAGTTTTAAAGCTGCATGTTTATAAAGTAGAATAAAATGCAAAGTTTCATTTCAAAATTCAAATACAGAGTTTGGAATTAGTTAATATATTCTAATTATATCTCACTAAAAACACAAGAGGGTGTGAACAAAACTCCTAAATAGGTATATTGATTAGTGATTGATCTTACCTGGTCATTGTAATAGACTATTTTGACTTGTTATTTCGATATAAACGATTAAATAATGTGTTATTGATGTTTCCAAATAATTATTTTATGTTTTTTTCTTTTAGTTTTATTTTCATATTTTTGAGTATTGAAATTTCTGTTATTGAATTTTAATAAATAGTACAAACGTACACGGCTAAATAAAGTTGTACAATATTTGAGTGGACTTTGTTCAAAAGGTGACTAAAAGTTGTAATAAATCGAGAAACATGTTTTAATAATAATTGGCTGTATAGCTAATATGTCAAAATTATTTTGAAAGCGAATGCGAAGTATACCTACTTATAAAGTCAACAGAATCACCAGTAGGGATTTTTAGTTACACTTTTTGTGTAGCTGTCTGGTATATTATTTTTAAATAATATATTAGGGCTGGGTAAACAAAATTTGTTACACAAAATATTTTTGTAAAACTTTTGGCCCCTTGAAGTACATTAAGAGACATCCTGTTTAAACTGATTATTGAATCTTCTACCTCTTGCCTTTTTTCTAGACTGTAAAATTTGAACATTTATGAAATTAGTTAAATTTAATGAAGTACAAAATTTAGATGTAAGTGCCATATAGTCTTCAATTGTCACATTATCCACACATTTCTTTTCTTTAGAATGTAATGTCTGAATTTTTTATTTAAATAATGGTTTTTTTTCTATAATTTCATAACTGTACTTCATAACACAAATTTTCTTTGAGTTTTTTCTAACAATTCTTGTTGATGAACATTAGACATCTAACGGAATCATACAAAGTGCTCAAAGTAGCGCCATCCGGTTAATGTTAAGAATGGATTTGTGGAAATAAAAAATAAATTTTTAAATAAACTTCATTTATTATTACGTGTTACATTATATATTACATTTATTTATTAATAACAAAGGTGACAGATCCACTGTCAAAATTCTACAAAAATACATTGTAGATAAATACAATTACAGATAAAAATTAAATATACATGTATAAAGTAAGTACACATTAAGTTTACAAAGTATCATTTTGTAGTTTAAAATTTCAAAAGTTAAACAAATTATATCTCATGAGCACTGATTTGCATGTATGGGAAGTCAGATCATACCTATATTTGAACTATAAATAGTTCTGCGATGAGATAAATGGAAATGTAAATTCTGACACAGTGAACGGGAAGGAATATGAAAAGAAATTAGCTAAAGCAATTCAGGAGTATGGATTATTCTATAAACAATTGCTTTTGTTCAAATGTGATTTTGAATGATATTTTACATTGCTGTTTACTTGATCTTGATTAATGTCAATATAATTAATTATTAATTAATTAGAAGTAATGTTCTAATACATTTTTATGGAATATGATAAAATATTTTAGTTACATCTCTCTAAAAACATAAGAGAATGTGAAGAAACCCCCTAGATAGGTACATTAAGTATTAATCGATATTATCTGATCACTGTAATAAAAAAAAGAGTATTTTGACTTTTTACATTGTTATAAACAAGTAAATAATGTTTTATTGATGTTTCCAAATAATCAATTTATTATTTTTTCTTTTGGTTATATTTTCATGTTTTTTAGTCTTGAAATTTCTCTTCATGAATTTTAATGAATAGTACAAACGTACACAGCTAAATAAAGTTATACAATATTTTAGTGGAAATTGTTCACAAGGGTGGCTAAAATTTAAGGTACTAAATAGAGAAACGTATATTTGGCTAATATGCCAAAATTCTTGTGAAAGAGACAGTCAAGTATACTAATATAGTTAACAAAATCACCAATAGCCATTTTTAGATTACCAAATGTTTCACCAGTTCTATTTTCATATCCCTTAAACATGAATATACAGTAGTATCTGACAAATTAGTTACAGTTTTTGAGTATCTGTCACACATTTCACAACTATGGAATTCTATACATTTTTTCATTAAATATCCACACACATGTTATAAAATTTATTACCCACTGTCAAAATATACAAAAATATAATATAGATATATACAATATACCTATACAATTACAAATAAAAATAAAATATACATGAATAAAATAAGTAAGTAAACATTAAGTTATACAAAGTATCATTTTGTAGTTTAGAATTTCAGAAGTTAAACAAATTATATCTCATGAGCAGTGATTTGCATGCATGAGAAGTTAGATAATATGTTGTATGTGATTAAATAATGTATTAGGACTAAGTAAACAAAATTTTTTGCACAAAACATTTCTATAAACTGTTGGTCCAGTGAAGTACATTAAGAGACATTCTTGTTTAAATTGATTACTAAATCTTCTACCTCTTACCTTTTTTCTAGATTGTAAAATTTGAAAATTAATGAAATTAGCTATATTTGCAAAAGGACATAATTTAGATGTAAGTGCCATATAGTCTTCAATTGTCACATTGTCAATATATTTCTTTTCTTTAGACTGTAACTTCTGAATTTTTTTAAAATAATGATTTTCCTTCCGTAATTGTATAACTGTACTTTGTAATACATTTTTTCGGGGAGTATTCACTGATAATTGTTATGACACTTGAGTTGAACTTGGTGTTGTACTAAGTGGTGTTACTGGACTTGTAGTTACATGTTCAGATTCTTGATAGAATATGTTGTTTTTAACAGGAGTAATAGTAATATCCTGAAGTACAGTTATAGTGGATGGTTTATGTTTAATACTAACATTTTTCTCTATATCCATAGCTGAACTTTTCACTACTTCTAAAAGAAAAAGAGAAAGCTTACATATGTGTTACATCTTAATTATTTATTTTATTTACCTTCATTAATAGTAGATCTTGGCAGACATATGTGTTAGATTATTGCAGAATAAGTATGATTAAAAGTTGATGAGCCCTCCATTAAAGGAAAGTTTGTGGGAACTGCAGAAGGTTGTAATCGACTTTTCATATTCAGAAACATCTTATTGTCGAAATGAGTACCACAAAGACGACGACTTCTATGTAAACGTTCTGTCTTATCCAATAAATCTTCTCGTTCACATGCCATTAACCAAATTTTTGCCCTAAATACAAACATTTTTTAATACACGATGAAAATCCACCGTTAATAAATAATATAACATCTTAACATCTGTAATACACAATTTTAATCCTAATTTAACACTCACCTATCTATTAACATCTTTTGGAAACGAAAAAAGCTAACATTACTTTGTCTACAATTATTAACACTTTGTAGTTGCATAAGTGTGGCAAGGGCAAGGCTTATTGTTTTTATTTTTTTACATATCGACGTACTTATATAATGTAATTGCGAAATAAAAAATGTATAAAGATTATTTGTATCTATAAATACACAAAAAGTAAACAAATACAATGGCCAGAATGACCTCTATATTATTGACATATGACAATGGACAATGGCCAATGAGAGCCGTGAAATTTTTCGGACGCCTGAGAAAATGGCGTCGCTGTCTGCGCGAGTAAAATGCGCGAACTTTCGCGCCAAAGCGGAGTGGGAATACTGGTTGTTGTCTATACTGTGTCTATACCAGAGATATGTAAGAGAGGGGATATGACACAAAGGATATTTCTGTATTTACTAAATGGGACCACTTATTTTGATAATATGCACTCTCCAATATGGCGACGG
>CAKJVB030000059.1:0-57500 GCA_918026665.1 Diabrotica balteata | reverse complement strand
TTAAGTATTTCTATTTAATATCATAGTGATAGCTTTAGGTGTATATGTATAGTTTATAAAGTGTATACAGTATTTTATATTTTTAATTTTTCATTGATAATACAGTTAATCAAACATTTAAAATGCCGGGATGTGCAGTAGCGTGTTGCAAGAATTTCAATCGAAAAACTAGGGGAACAGATATTAAATATTTTAGATTTCCCAAGAATGAAGACTTAGCACAAAGGTGGATTGTGGCTTGTCGACGTCAAGATAATATAAATTTAAAAAATGGTAAGTTTCACCGTTTTACTCGTTTGCTGTACCTACTAGGTACCTGTTTTACTCGTTTGCTGTATCTATTATTTTTTAAATTACAGCCTGCGTCTGTTCCGTACATTTTGAATCGGATTGTTTCGAAATACCATTGAAAGAAAGGCTTCTGCAGTATACACCGAAAAATAGTCGCCATTTGAAATCGGACGCAGTTCCAACTTTAAATTTGAATGGAAGTACAATAAAACGGTTAGATAAAGCTAAAAATGAGGAACGTTCTGAGCGATCTCTACGAAGAAACCGTCAGAATGAAATTAGGGATATCTTGAATGCTTCTACGAGTACTACAAATGCTCAAATTATCAATAGCGAAGCTAACTGTCAGATTCCCTATTCCAGCAATGTAATACTTCAGACAAAAAATATGTAAGTATTTATAACTGCATTTGAATAAAATTATCGCATGTATAAACTGATATGGACAAATTAATAGTAATGTATTTTTTTCAGATCAAATAGTGAAGTTGAGTTTAAACAAAGAATTAAGATGTTGGAGGAGCAGAATGCATTACTCTTACAAGAATTAGAAACCAAAAACTCATTGCTTCAGAAATATGAATCTGCAATGAAAATTGTTTTTACTTCAGGTCAAATCAGAAAACTACTTAGTCCAAACAATACAAATATTCATTGGTCAGCAGAAGATATTGCTTCGGCAATTTCTTTACGTAGTGTAAGTCCCAAGGCATATAGGTTTCTAAAAGCAAATAGTTTTCCTTTACCGGCCATGTCTACTCTTCGACGTTGGATATCAGAGTTTGATACAAGTCCAGGGGTTTTGAGTAGCGTATTGAATTTAATGAAAAAAAAAATCAACAGAGTATAGTCAAGTTGAAAGAATATGTATACTTTCATTTGATGAAATTTATTTGTCAAATAGAATTGATATCGATAAGAAACATCAACAAGTTTTGGGACCTAATAAATCTTGTCAAGCAGTGATCGCGCGTGGTTTAACTTCTAACTGGAAACAACCAGTGTATTATCAATTTGATCAAGTTATGACTGAAGAAATTCTCAAGTCAATTATTGTAGAATTGTTTTATGCAAATTTCACCGTAGTAGCAATTACTAGTGATATGGGTACTACAAATGTCAGTCTGTGGTCAAAACTAAATGTTGGACATGATACAAATTGCTTTTTCAAACATCCTTGTGATAATACTTTAAACGTTTTTGTCTATGCAGACGTCCCACATTTAATAAAACTAGCTCGAAATCATTTAATAGATAATGGTTTTGTCATAGATAATCATATTATTAATATTGATTATTATGAGGCATTGCTGAATATTTCAACGACAGAATTAACATTCGTCCACAAATTAACTCATAATCATCTTCAGCTCACAGGATCTATGAGACAACGGGTGAAACCAGCTGTACAGTTGTTCTCAAATTCTGTAGCAAAGTGCATGGAGTATGTTGGAGAAAAAGGACTTATGCCCAAGAATAGTTATTGGAAGGAATCTGCTAATATAACCCAATTATTTAACGATTGGTTTGATATGCTAAATGCCAGATCCAAATTTGGAAAGTGTCCAGGACAAAATGCTTTTGGTACTGACATAAATAAGCAAAAAGATTTGTTGAATAAAATGACGGTATTCATAAATTCCATGAGAGTAGGTAAACATCAGAAGCTCATTCCATTTCAGAAAGGAATATTACTAACCAACAAATCGCTTGCAGCTATGTACGATTATCTGCATGAAAAGTACCAGATAGATTATATTTTAACTGCTCGATTAAATCAGGATGTTCTTGAAAATTTCTTTGCCTATATTCGAGGAATGGGTGGAGCCAATGATCATCCATCTCCCTTGGATTTCCAATATCGCATGAGATGGTATCTTTTGGGAAAACAGTCAGCAGCTATTTTCACGGAAAATAGAAATACTCTGGAGAGTTCAGAAGAATGTTTAGTCAATGTGACCCACCAAACTAACTTGGACACTCCTCCAATCGATGATGTCCAAGTAGATGAAGTTTGCATGACACAAGAAATGCTTTCACCTTTGACAGATGAAACTACAATACCGGGGAATATTGTTTATGAGGAAGAGGATATTACTGCTACTCATTTTGTTCAGCCGAGTTATTTACAAGAACAAATGTTAAATGAAGAAAGTGTAAATTTAATGGAAAATTTTGAAATCAAAGAACAGGTTAATTTGGAATCGCTCAAATATGTTGCTGGATTCGTAGCACACAAATTCAAAAATAAATACCAACTAGGAATCCCTACAGAAGAATTCCAGTTATTGGACAACAAACCTGATTGGTTACACATTATCTCCAGGGGATCACTTCTGAGGCCCACCGATGAATTGTGGAAAGTAGCAGTTGTGCTGGACTCAGAATTCCATAAAATGCATGGAAGCAGTTTGTGTAAAGAAAAAAATATTTTCACAAAATTAGCTAAAAACACTCTTTCTCAATTACAAAATAATACCATACCATTTGAGGTAATTGAATGTCTTAGCAGAACTCGAACATATATTCGACTACGAGATTTAAATCGTACTATAAGTTTAAAAAATAGTCAAAGAAAAGCAGATAGAAAACTAGCAAAATTGACTAATATTAGAAAATAAATTAATTCCATTTTTACTTTTTTATTTTCTATGTGTTTTCATATTATTTTATAACTTTAGATAAAAGAAATTATTGAGAAATTATTATTAATTACATAAAAACAATCTTTAGTTAATAGTCAACAATAAATTTCTATTATATTATTTGTGTTTTTTAGTTTTTGACTTTTATTAAAATTTCTATTTGTTAAATTTATGTATTATAACCAACTGTTTATTGGTATGTTAATAAATATAATACTACTTCTTTATGAAAGTTTTCGTCCGATTGTTACTATTCCTCTTATCTATTTCTTTCTCAGATTATTTATTTCAGTATATCCTCTTCATGCATTATATTTTATGTTTTTCTTGAAAATTCATAACATACAGGAAATATTTAACAAATGCATTACTTTACAAAGTAAATACAAATACAATTTTTACAGATTACACATGAGTTTAAACTCATATTATTAATTTTTATTTAAAATAATTCATATCTACGTTACAGTCAGTTTCAAATTCTGCTTCGCAAGTGACGTCACACGCTGTGAGTGCGATGCGCCTGCACATACCGTTGTAAGTGTATCGTGCCACCCATTAACTTTTATTTAACATAGTTATCCATCATGTCTTCTTCAAGCTAGAATAAATAACTAAATAAGCCATATAAAAAAATATGTGTTATTATGAATAAATATAGTAACAATTAAAACCATAAGGATAAGGTTATTTGTAATACAAGGGTAATACTATACTTAGTAAATATTACTGCATTGTGGAGCAAAGAAATAAATATAATAGCTAAGTATGTATAATGGGACGATTTTCACATTTGGTTTCATTGAAGATAGCTTCAAATGGGTTTGACAGAATGAAATATTGGTTTTTCGCAGTGTTGAAATTTACATTACAAATGAAATATACACAATTAAAAGCAATAAGATATTTAAAAACTAATATTTAACGATTACGAAAAAAAGAAAAAGGAAATAGTTTTAAAACATTTTTAACAGTAAATAGTAAAATGTCAGTATAAATAATAAAATTTAAAAGGCATCTGTTGCAATCTGGCAGCTGGTGGTTTGAGGGTTCTGACTCTATTGCCAAATCTATCCGCTAACCTATCAAAGGGCAACTGCAGAAAAAATTTTCTAATAATTTATTACAACTAATAGCAAACGAAACAAATATTACTTCATTAATATTTTATATAAGGTATAAAATTGTAGAATCCATAAAATAATATGATAAAAATGTACCTTTTAAAAGCTTTATCTCTTTGTAGTTGAAGCATATAACATATACATTATAACAACATGGCAACACTGCCAACGCAATATTTCGTTCCATGAAATTTAATTGACAGCTAATTTGAGGCTAACTTCAATGGGACCAAATTGTCGAATTACGAAAAAAAGAAAAAGCAAATAGTTTTAAAACAGTTTTTAACAGTAAATAGTAAAATGTCAGTATAAATAATAAAATTTAAAAGGCATTTGTTGCAATCTGGCAGCTGGTGGTTTGAGGGTTCTGACTCTATTGCCAAATCTATCCGCTAACCTACCAAAGGGCAATTGCCAAAAAAATTTTCTGATAATTTGTTACAACTAATATCAAACGAAACAAATATTACTTCATTAATATTTTATATAAGGTATAAAATTGCAGAATCCATAAAATAATATGATAAAAATGTACCTTTTAAAAGCTTTATCTCTTTGTATTTGAAGCATATAACATATACATTATAATAACTTGGCAACACTGCCAACGCAATATTTCGTTCTGTGAAACTTAATTGACAGCTAATTTGAGGCTAACTTCAATGGGACCAAATGTGAAAATCGTCCGTAATGTTTATTGTATAATTTATTGTTTAGAAATAGAGAACCAACAGATGCAGTAAAACATTCTTTAACATGGTCAGATTTATAAAAAATGTAATACACTTAAATATTTAATATGTTGCACTCCTGATGGTTATCATAAATTATATATCTACAGCATTTGGGGGGTCGTACATCTGATGCTGCTATTGCAGAACATAGTGGTTTTTTAAATATTTTACCTCCAAATATTGCTGTTATGGCAGATAGGGGATTTAAACATATTGACCATTTACTTACGTCTAAAGGTTGTGTCCTGATTAGGCCCCCCGAGTGTGTCTGTATATATAAAACCTAGTAAAGAAGAGGTATTTGAGACCAAACAAATACCTAGCTTGAGAATTCATGTGGAAAGAGTTTATTCGTAGATTGAGAGAATTTTCATTTTTAGCACCACAAGCATGTATTGATAATAAATTTTTGTTATTCAGATAATATTATCAAAATAGTGTGTGGATTAATCAACTTGCAATCAGGAATAATTTCTGGACGGTAACTTGGGCATTTCGCAATTGCGGGCACAATACATACCCCAATAGTAGTGTAAGTAGAATAGGACGGGAGGGGATAGTGTTTTGCATGGGCCCATCCGTTCTTAATGGCGGCGGCGCTACTAGTCACGTTAGGTGGGAGGTATAATATAGCGGGAGACGCATGTGCGGTCAGGGTTACCAGGTCTACTGATTTTTCAGTAGATATAGTACTGAAATAGTATATAAATCTACTGAAAAATCTGTGATGATCAAATTATTGTCAAAAAGTCATCATTATATCAGTGCTCAATCATAAATTTTGGAAAAAATAATTTCTCATTCATTCTTATACACAATGCAACAGGCATCAATTCTCGAACGTATGAAATAAACACTTTCTTCTTTTTTCTTTATTAGTTATAAACGATAATTTATAACTATCAAATCAAAATCCGGGACTTCCCCGACTACGTTTTTATTTCCGAGGTCTTTACAATATCTGATGAATTGATATTTTTTTATTTTTTTTAAATATTTGTTTCCTGCAAGTGTAGATTGGGGGTTGTTATAAATATATATATATATATATTATATATATATATATATATATATATATATATATATATATATATATATATATATATATATATATATACATATATCGTCGGTATACTGCAAAAACTGACCAAGTCAAAAATTACTGTTTTCGGGAAAATGAAGTTTAAGTTGAAAGTTTTATATAAAATCGGATATTAGCTTTATGTGACTGCAATTTTGATATCCTGTGTATTAAAAACTTTAGTTTTTAACCACTATATTTAAACATTGGAGACTTTGAATAGTTATAAAAAAAATGTACATGGTCACTTTTTGTTGTAAAAAAAATTAGAAATTTGACTTAGTCAAATTCAAAAAATATAATCAACACCTTATTAGGAAATGACATTTATTTATTAACTATAGTCAGTACATAAAACAAAATTAAAGTCTAATCAGTTTCTGTGTCCTCGCTTTCGGAAGAAGCTGGTTCCGGTATTAGAACCTTTTTTTTCTTGTCGACTGGAATCGATTTATACCACTCATGGAACTCTGGCGGAATAATCTTGTTTCTGCACAATTGAAGGAGGCTGTTTTTCTTTTTCTCTGGTATAGACAATAGCTCATTGTATAACATTGGAATGTTCTTTGGAATAACAGCAGGTCTTCCCTTGCCACTTACTCTAAGTGTCTTATAATTAGGATCACTAAAATTATACTTATAAAGAATACAGCCAGGTCGACTTTTCTCATAACGCATTACTTTTAATTTTAACCATGATACTTTGTCTCCATTTTCATCTTTGACTCTATTTTTGAAGAACACCTGTGCTAAGGATTTAAGATCGAAAAAGTCTGAATACCGTAATTCTTCAACTCTGTAGGCACTGCTCTTTTTGTTGCGTCTTGTAGAACGGGCTAACTTGAAGATATTCAACAGATCATTCATGGTAAAAATGGCAACATTTTTCTTGGCAGACTCAATGGCACTGTGCATTGAGTCTACCTCCATGTACGAATGTCCTTTCTCCATAAAATTATGCTGCAAAATCTCAATGTGGGTATGTGTTACAACATACAAAAATAATGCGGCAATGAACTGATTGCGGTTTTGGCCGCTGCAGGTGTCAGAATATAAACTGATCTCTGTAATGTCTTTTGGCAGAGTGTTTATCCACTTGATCAATGCTGTTCCAATCTCGGAGCTGCCACGTTGACCATTAATCTCTGTCCATGCATAACAGTGTGCATTATTTGGAGGTGCCGCTTCATAGATTGTAAAGTTGTAAGCACACAATTTAAGAGAATAATACATTTGTGACACGTCTGAGGATGGTATTTGCAATATACTTTGTAAATCGAATGAAGCACTTAAAAATGTTTTTTCTTCAGCTGCTCGAAGTTTGTCAGATTTTTTTGCCTCGGCTGCTTCATCTCTTCTTTGTAGATGTTGCTTATAATCTTCTTCATTAATATTTTTATTCTTATACTGGTTGCAAATTGCACACTGGTCTTTCTTGGGATTAAAAAATGACATATTATAATGTTTTCCAAATATTCTACGATATGTGATTTCAGTAACATGAGCTTCATCTCGACGTTTGCACTGTTCCATATAAAGCTCAAACATTTTGCTGATTGACAAATTGGGATCCAAATATAACCTATTTGAACTTTTCCGACAATAGTGTGATTCCATAGTCGGAAAGCTCTCGATGTGTTCCTTAACTTTCTGTACAAGTATATCTGGAGTTTTATTGTAAGGAGCATGCTTTCCCCTTTTATCCTTCATATTAAATAACCCGTTTTGATTTTTGCCTTTTAAAGCATGGTCCACTGGACCATGACTAATGCACAGAGTTTTTAAGAAAAATTTTTTGCATACTTGAATAATTTCAGCACTTTTCTTAAAATAGTATTTGCGGCTAGATTCTTTTCTAGTACCTGTGCCGGTACGAATTCTGTGAACTTTTGGCAAATGACTTATAACACAAGATAAAATAAAGTCTTTTTGGCGTAAATAATCGAGTTCCCAATAATTTGAAGAAATAGAAATTCTGTCCTCTTCAGTAAATTTCAAAGTGCACTTAAACTTACAATTATTACAATTCACAAATTTTGGACTTTTGGCTGGTTTGATTTTGTTTTTGCTATTGTACGGCATACACAAACTTCTTTTCTTCTTTGTTACGTTTCTTTTCCATTTTTCTGGTTCTGGTTTTCTCCAACGTGATCTTTTCTTTGTCAGTGGTTCATCATCTGATTCTTCGTCGCTTTCCGGAGCATATTCATCGCTGCTCTCTAAACCTAATTCACTAGTAGCTTCCGGTTCACTATCCTGTTCATAATTACCTTTTTGGAGATTACTTGTAGAAGGTATTTCGTCATCGGTAAATCCAGTGAAGTTTTCTGATGATTGAAACTCTACAGCTGCTTCGCCTAAAATAAAATATAAAAGTAAAAAATCTAGAGGTTTCAGTTTAAATACAGCATGTTTATTATCAAATTTCTGCTTAAACGTGTAGCCCTATATAAATAAAAAAAATAAAATATTCAAGAAAACTACAAAAACACACATTGTTATTTCATGAACTAACTTTTACTTCTTCTTCTTTTTCTTTTATATAGGCAGTACGGCCTGTTTTTGTTCAACGGTGCCTTTTATTCTGCCCCTAAATTTTCGATCCATCTTTTCCTTGGGCGTCCTCTACTTCTTTTGCCCCACGGTGACTTGTCCCTGGCTATTCTTATTATCCTTGAGTCAGACATCTTGCTTATGTGTCGATTCGATACACATGTTCTTTACACATGTATTAATTTATAATTGTCTGCCCCACATATGTTTCTGATTTCCTCACTTCTTACTCTGGCCTGTAGTCCTTTACCGAGCACTAAATTAGGTAAAGAGCAATACGGAAAAAATCTAACCTCAATTTCTGAAGAACGACAATAGTTACTTAATATTTACTTACTTTCAGCAGTGACATGCTCTTCAGTACTTGTGGAAGGTATTTCGTTATCGGCAAATACAGTGAAGTTTTCTAATAATTGAAGCTCAGCAGCTGCTGCACCTAAAATGTAAAATACAATGTAAAAGTCAAAATTCTAGAGATTTCAATTAAAATGCATGTTTGATATCAAATTCCTGCTTAATAAATGCTTAGCCCGAGATAGAAATAAACGCACACTAAAATGTAAAATACGGAAACAAATCTAACCTCAATTTCTTAAGAACGAAATTATTACTTATTTTTAATATTTTACTTACTTTTAGCAGTCACTTGCTCTTCAACACTATTAACGCATAAGGACACTAAATATTTTCCTCTGCTCGACATTATTTTTTTAATATTTTACAGTTTTTAAATTGTAAACAGTTCTGAACCATCAACTAACAGCACACGACTAACGGGCAAGTAGTGCAATCTACTGACAGCCAAAAGTGACTAAGTTGACTTGGTCAGTTTTGTATGTAACCAAAATAGTCTTATGCACATAGTCATTATAGGCGAGTTTTGTTTGACAGTTGTGGTGCATTTAAATGCCTTGGTCAATTTTTCTGGTAGAACTAACAACTTTTTTGAATGACTTGGTCAAATTAACTCAAAACTGATAAAATTTGACTTGGTCAGTTTTTGCAGTATACCGACGAT
Organism: Diabrotica balteata; assembly: GCA_918026665.1. Classification (NCBI taxonomy): domain Eukaryota; kingdom Metazoa; phylum Arthropoda; class Insecta; order Coleoptera; family Chrysomelidae; genus Diabrotica; species Diabrotica balteata. The sequence continues at coordinate 48,054 of CAKJVB030000059.1, read as the reverse complement.
ATATCATTAATTCCAATCTACTGATTTCTACTGATTTTTTGAATGGAAATCTACTGAAGATATAAAATGTGACCTGGCAACCCTGTGTGCGGTGGCGAAATTTAATTTAGATTGGGTATTGGGACTGGGACGCCATATTGCAAATTCAGATTTGTGTTTGGTTATTATCATCTTTATTGTAAAAATTGTGTTTTACCATCGTTGAAATGGAACAAAATAGAATAAAAGGTAAAAAAATGTTATGTTCATGGTTGTACCGACTACACAAACAGTCGATTTCGTTTTCCAAACCCAAAAAATGAAATGGACTTGTTCATAATGGTTGACATTTATTATGAGGAAAATAAACAATTCTACACCACACTGTTTACAATAGTCGTATCCCAAATTTTAGAAATAGACGATAAAAACAGTATACATCAAATTTTATATATCTAATAGACCTGCTAAAGAAGAAGGTACATTACCAAAATGGTATAGTATTTCCAAAGAATATTTTTTGTTGATGGGTGAAAGTTATTGGACAAACGGCTATTAAACATTCTGAGGATTAGGAGTTTATTTTTACAAGCACTAGGTAAGAACAGCACCTAATTATACCAAACTTTTAGTAAATACAAACTTGATACTATTTTGTTTTTGTAGTTAATTTACCTTTCAATCTTAACTAACATTAATCTTATATTTATATACTGTATAGATTTTAAACTCATTAAAACTCTTAACTCTTATCACTGCATTCCTAAACATTGCCTTATTTTATAAAAAAAACTCTTATGACTCTTTTAATTGCATTCCTAAAATTGGCCTTATTTTATAAAAAAAGTCAATACATTCTTAATTTTAATAATATTTCATTATTTTAGATTTTCGTGGATCTTCTACTTCTGAGTAACAGTTACATTGAGTCACATGCCAATTTGTGATCATTGTGAAGAGCAAGATCGCAGACATGCTAGGGTTTACACTTTATTATCTACATATGGTACTTTAAGGAAAAGTATTTTAGAAGGTATGGAACTTACTACAAACCATTGCTAATAAATATAGAGGTATCTATATTTGTATATCAAAATGACGATCTCACAACATGATGGGAAGATTAAATGAAGATTGGTGGAAAAATCCCTTCACGAAGTTGTTCATCTGGTACAGAATTGCAGCCAATGGAGACAGCAAATTAATAATATTTAGAGTTTCTCCACCCACACCTTAACAAGGGCTTAAGTAAGGAGGAGGAGGAGGATATGTTGCCAATACTTTACCAAAGAAAATTATACAAATAAACAAGTGTCAGGATGTTTGTGTTTTATTTTGTTATTTTTGGGACTTTGGTTTGTTAATGTAATGGAAAACAGATATAATCATAAAATATTAAATAAAAACTTTCTTGTACCATAATATATACTCTCTCTGTATCAGATATTATGTTATACATTTATATATATATAAAAATGTGTAGGTGTATACTATATTTTTGGACAGAGAGGATATATTTTATGGCATAAAATAAGTTTTTATTTCTTATTTTATGACTATATTTACTTTCCATTAAAAACATACTTTTTGAATTTAGGCGCCTAAAATTCAAAGCATATTTTTTGAATTTGCCGCCTAAAATTCTGAATTTACGTTTTGAATTTGCCGCCAAATGAAATTAGTTTCGGCCCGTCCGTATTTGGCGCTAGAAACTCTCTTCCCAAACTTTATATGGGAGTTACCTTACTAATGATTGCGGGCACTCTAACCTAACCAAGCATTTATATGACATTTAACGTTCGCTTAAATGGTGTCAGAGTTGCCAAGTCTCCAGTTTTTTCATACTCTCACATAATATTATACAAATGTTGATTAAAGTGATATATAAAAAATTAATAGTATAGATTTTAGTTAAATTAAAGATAATAATCAAATGCATATACAATAAAATTGATTAAAATTATATAAAAAATTAATAGTAATAATTAAATTACCGTATATAATAGAAATGCATTGAAATTATATAAAAATTCAAAGATTTTACAAAATATTTGTTTTATAAGAAACAAACTTTTTTTATAAGAAATTTGTTTTATAAACAAAGAAAATATTTGTTTTATACTTATTTAAATCTTGTAGCTTCTCATAATACAAATTATAATTTCGTAAAAGTAACTTATATTTTAAACCTTCATATACATTTTACAAAAAAATACGGCAAGTTTTATACTTATTTAAAATTTGTAGCTTCTCATAACACAAATTATTATTTCGTAAAAGTAAATTTATATTTGTAGCATTCATATACATATTTTACTAAAATAAATACGGCAACACTGTGACGCAGTGCCTTGAGGAAAATATATTTGGTTAGGTTAGAGTGCCCGCAATTGAGAAATTTGTAGGTTTTACTCAATGACGTATAATATATAGACTACGCAGTCCCCTATTCTCGCTATAGAATCGAGTGTCCGAAAGATCTCGGCTCAAGGTTGAAGGTATGTTTATCACAACAGCGACGTGCTCATTTATATGTTAATGACAATATATATTTTTTTAATTAAAATTAAATATTTATGATTTCTATTTGTTCCCGTCTATAAGAGAAATAATTATTTTGATAAAATAGTATGGCATTTTACTAAAATAGTAAGTAAATAACTTCAACAATTTAAAATAAAATTTGCTTGTCACACACAATGGAGAAAATGTTTTCGTACGTCCATGATGTTTTCAAACACAAGATCAACTTCGTGATGCTTCGTAAGAAATCATCAACTTCGTGCATCTTCGTATCAAAACAATAAACAATAACAAAGGTATTCATGTTTTGGACACTTTTTAAAGCGTTCACCGAGTCTATATATTATACGTCATTTCGTTTACTACGAGAGGCTAATTACCACCTTGAATTCCATCTTCTGATTGGACGACTGGATGACAGCATGTATTTTGAACAGCCAATCGCGTTTACGACCAAAATCCGCCATTTTGAAGGCGGCAATTCAAATATGTACAAAATTGATAAAAAATATCGTAGTTAAATAAAATAAAATTAATATTATACATTAATCCAATTAATTCAGATTTAAAATGATCTGAACAGACTCTTGCTAAAATAATTTTTTAAAAATCGAAACAAAACAAAAACAAATTTATTTTTAAATTCCAATACATTGCAATATGTATCTTATATCATGGGTATTCAGCATTTTTGTGTTTTGTTTATTGTTGTTGCTGTGTGTTGTGAACCTCGTGTTAAAAATATTGACTTAATACTTCATTTTGTTTTATTTTGTGTGTATTAAATTGTATTGAAAAATGTCAGTAATGTGTTTTATTTGTAAGAAACCTTACTCAACAATATTCAACTTAAACAAGCACATCAGAAAAGTTCATCATCAGGAACCCAAAATCGCTGGATGTGACAAATCAAAGTGGAATTATAAATGCTTGGAAAAACTATGCAATAGTTCATTTAAACATAATATTGGTCTAAGAAGTCATTTATCAGATTACCACAAATTTCCACTTGAAATTGAGACAAAGAAATTTTTAAATATTGCTGGTAAGTATAAGTTTAAAATTTAACAATTTTACAAAAAACACAATATTATAACATATTGTAGGCTCCATTCCATTAGTTATTATTGAAGTGAATACTTCTTAGTGCTTGGTATGATGTTTTGGAAGATCTCGAAATTCTATTTAGTGTGACACGTGTAGTATATTACAGTATACTGTATGCAATATACATACACTTATATAAAAGATTTTAAATGTTTAGTGTTTATTATAAAAGCAGAAGCAAAATAGGCAAACATACAATTTTATTAAAATAACACGCTATAAGAAGTATTCACTTCTGTCGGCACTCACTAAGTGCCATGCTCTTTTTTTTTATTACATTTTAATTAATATTTTTATTTTAGAATTTTTTGCTTGGAAAGGTTTAATTGAAAAGACAACCAAATCAAATTATATAATTTCAAGAAAATATAAATTCAAGGGTAAACCAGTAATTATCTATTCTTGCAATAGATCTGGTAGGTACTTACTCATATTCAAATCATTCTTTGCTTTTAATTAGGCATTCTGTTTTATTAGGAAAACTAAGAACAAAAAGCTCTGGTATAAGACTACCAAAAAGTCAAGGGACATGTAAATTGGGAAGATATTGCATTAGCATGATTAAAGTTGTTAAAGCAGAAGAAATTGTAACAACTTGGGTGAAAAGCCATTATGGCCATGACTTTGAATTACAGCACTTAAGACTTCCAAAGGTGGACAGATCATTAGTAGCGTCAAAATTAACACTGGGAGTTCCACCCTCAAGGTAAATTTTATTTTTACTCATTTTATAACTAAGTTTTTTTTATTAGAATTTGTTGTTTCCCAGTGAGGTAATACAGAGATAGCAGTGAATTATTTGATTACTTTATTTTACAAAAGTACTAAAAACTAAACATGTGCTACATTCTACAAAATATATTTTACAACTGACATATGACAACCGGAATCACTTAAGACATTGTGAGCCAGTGTTGCCAAGTACAAAATTCCAATACTCCTCCTCGATTTGAAATGTTGGAACATGAAAATCGTAACTATTATAATTAACAAAATGATATTACAATTCATATAACATAAATTTTATTTCTTAGATTTATGAAAGTCTCGGTACCTAAAGATTTAGTTAAAATATCAGCTAAATTTTGCTCAGTTGATATATAATCCATTACAACTTCTTTCTTAGAAATTAAGTCTTTTAAAAAATGATTTTTTATATCTATATGTTTTGCTCTTTTCGAATTTTCATTACTGTTAGACATTAAAATTGTACTTTTATTGTCACAGTATAAAATTGTTTTGACAATTACATTAAAATTTCCCAGTATACCCTTGACATTGATTAAGTCTTGAGCTGTTTGTGCTGCTGCAATGTATTCAGCTTCAGCTGTTGATAATGCCACACAGTTTTGTTTCTTTGAAAACCATGATATTGGGTTATTACCATATAATAATATACATCCACTCACACTTTTCCTATCTTTCTTATCTGTTGCCCAATCGGCATCTGAATATCCATTGAGTGTTATCTGGCAATCTGTATTTTTATAATAAGTTAATCCCAGTTTCTTACTTCCTTGTAGATATCTTAAAATTCTTTTTCCAGCATTCCATGTCTCTGTAGTAGGACAATCTAAAAATCTACTCAAGTATGACACTGCATAACTAATGTCTGGCCTACTTGTTGTTGATAAATACATCAGTCCTCCAATTAATTGCCTGTAAGGAATATTAGTTAGAATTTCACTGTCCTCAATGTATTGAAATCCCTTTTCCATTGGAGTCTTCTTTGGTTTACATTCCTTCATATTAAAATGATCCAAAAGTTTTTCTATAAATCTTTCTTGATCAATTTTAATAGTATCTTCTGTCCTAGTAATATTCATACCTAAAAAATTTTTAACTTCCTTTAAATCTTTTGCCTGAAAATTATCTTGTAATAATTTTATAATACATTGAACATCATTATCTTCTCCTATTAATAATATATCATCTACATATATTAATATCCAAACCTTTTTGTTATTGTATAAACAACAATCATACATAGATCTTTCAAAATTATTTTGACTAACAAATTCATTGAATGTATTATTCCATACCTTTGATGATTCTTTTAAGCCGTATAAAGCTCTATTCAATTTTAATACTCTTGAGTTTTTTTATGGTAAGTCCTTCTGGTGCATAAATATAGACATCATTCTCAAGTAATCCATTTAAAAATGCAGTTGGAATATCCATTTGTCTGATTTTCCAATCATTTTGTAATGCTATTGATAAAAATAGTTTAATTGTTGATGTTCTTGCTACAGGTGAGTAATTTGGTTCAAATTCACTCTCCTCCTTAATTTGAAAACCTTTGGCTACTATTCTGGCTTTTTTAGTTCCATCATCCTTTGTTCTAAAAACCCATTTTGTTTGAATAGCTTTTTTATGTTTAGGTAATTCTACTTCTGTCCATGTACTTAGCTTTTCATGTGAAAGTAGCTCTTTTCTTATAGATTCTACCCATTCAGGATCTTTTATGGCATCTTCATAGCATAAAGGATCATTTTCTTCTGCTGATATTAAACAATAAGCTGTATAAGTCTCATATTCACTTAAATATTTGGGTGCTTTTATTTTTCTTCCTGTTTTTGTTGTTTCTATCTTTGGCATGCATTCTTCATAATTTTCTGAACTTATATTCTCTGTTTCATCTTCATTATCTTCATTTAAATCATCATCTTGAATTTCTATCTCTATATCATTTATTCCCCCTTGCAGTTCATTTTCATACTGTACTTCTATTGTTTTCTTATTTGTATCATCCATCATATTGGTCTTAGTGATTTCATCATAATTAGTTAAAGTTTCATCAAATCTCACATCTCTTGAACAAAAAATTTCATTAGTTTCATAATTCCACAATCTATATCCAGCTCCTGTATATCCTATCATTATGCAAGGTTGTGCCCTTCTTTCTAATTTGCTTTGTTTTGGTAAGACTATTGCCCATGCCTTACTTCCAAATACTTTCATTTTTGATAAATCATTTTTATGGTACCATCTTGTGGCAGGTGTTTCTCCGTTATTTGCTTTAGTAGGTGTTCTATTTAATTCATATGCTGAGCACAGAATTGCTTCCCCCCATAACTCTCTTGGTAGATTAGTTTCAGCAAATTTGGTTCTTACTTTGTCTAATAAGCTTCTGTTCATTCTCTCTGAAATCCCATTTTCTTGTGGAGTATATGGCATTGTATATTCCACTTTAATACCTTTATTTTTACAAAAATCTCTAAATGCATTAGATGTAAATTCACCACCATTATCAACTCTAATTCTTTGCGTTTTTAGATTATGCTGAGTTTTAATTAACTTAATAAACTGAATAATATTTTGATCTGCTTCATGTTTATTTTTTAATAATCTTACTACTAAAAAATGTGAGTAATCATCTATTAATACTTGAAAGTATTTATAACCTTCAGATGTTGGTGTAGATATTGGACCTGAAATATCTGAGTGTATCAACTGACCAATTTTTGTTGTGTATTTAAAACATTTATAAAATGGTTTACGAGTACTTTTACCTTCCATACAATCTTTACAAATTTCTGAACTATAAGGTAGTCCTAATATTTTTAAATTGTGCCTATTTATGTGCCCTAATCTCCTATGCCATAAATTATCATCTATAGTCTCATTTACATAACTTACTATATGGTTTGTCTCATTACAATAATTATTTTTATTATTAACAAAATCTACCTTTAAACAAAATAAATTATTCAACATTTCACATTGAAATTTTGATCCATTTTTATTTATTATAGCTTGTCTTTTACCATTAATATCATTAACAAATGTTACTTTAAAACCTTTTTCTAATAATTTAGATACAGAAATGAGGTTATGTGATATACCTTTAACAATAAGTGCTTCTATTTTAATATCTCGTCCTTGACATGTAGCTTTTACTGTACCTACCTTATTTGCTATCAATACCTCACCATTCTTTGCAGTTCCAATTTTCACTGTGTTGATTTGTTTTACATCTACCATATATTCAACCATTTCTTCCATTACCATGTGTTGTGTACATCCAGAATCCAGAATGAATGTCTGTACATTGAGAGTAGATATGTTACACGTAGTTACACCACTTAATGCAATGAAGGCTAATTCATTTGCTTGATTCGCCTGTGATTGCTTACCACCTTGATTTCGTCTACTATGATTTGTACCACTTTGTATATATGTACTTCTTGAATGCCCTTGAAAGTTGCCTCTTGGATTGTGACCTCTATTCCCACTTTTGAATTGGCGACACTCTGATATCTTATGTCCTGGTTTGTGACATTTATAACAAATTATTGGCTGATTGGCTTGAAATGACATTTCATTAATATTAGCTGGTTTACCTTGTTTTGATTTAAGTTTCATTTCTTCATCTAATAGTCTGGATTTTACAAAGTCCATTTTAATAGTTGTATTCATTGTTTCTATAGCTGTGATGACTGATTCATACTCTTCATTTAATGATAGTAATAAATGGCATACTTTGTCTTCTTCTTCTAGTTTTGAACCTGCATTTTCTAAATCTCTTATAAGGGTGTCAAACAACAGAAAATGATCTTCTAATTTTTCATTTCTTTTCAGCTTCAATGTTAACAATTTACGTTTCAATGTTAATTTTGTAAACACACTTTTTCTCTCGAATATATTCTCTAGGGCTTTAACCATTTCTTTTGTGGTATTTGCATCTTTAACTAAATCCAAGTGTTTGTCTGTTAAACATTGTACTATGATGCTTTTACCTTTGGAATCTTTTAGTTTAAACTCTGCTTTCTCTTTTGGTTCACTGTAGTCTTGCTCAGTTTTCTCCAATACATCTAATAATTGTCTTTCTTCCAGTAGTATGGTTACTCTGAATTTCCAATTGTTAAAATTTGTAGCATTTGTCAGCTGAGGAACATTGACTATTGCATTAGCCATTTTATATTTCACACTTTCTTTTATGCTTCTTTATTTTTTGTCTGTCTGGGTGCCCATAACCTATTAGAATTTGTTGTTTCCCAGTGAGGTAATACAGAGATAGCAGTGAATTATTTGATTACTTTATTTTACAAAAGTACTAAAAACTAAACATGTGCTACATTCTACAAAATATATTTTACAACTGACATATGACAACCGGAATCACTTAAGACATTGTGAGCCAGTGTTGCCAAGTACAAAATTCCAATATTTTTAAGATTTTACAGTCAAAAATTTTATGTATTTATTATTTTAGGATCTTAGATTCATATAGAAAAAACATTGAAGAGGATATAAATCGTGAAGATTTAATAACGAAAAAGGATATACGAAACATTCAAAGTTCATATCATGTTAACATTTCAGAAGGGGTTAAACATGAAAATGATGCAGTTTCTGTGGACCTATGGGTAAAAATGTGTGAGGAGGATGAAAATAATCCTATATTATTTTACAAGGCACAGGGGGAGACAGATACTGTCTATAAGCTGAATAATGTGGATTTTTGTATTGTTATAATGACTGTGTTTCAGAAAAATATGTTAAAAAAATTTGGATGTAATATAATTGCTATAGACGGGACTCATGGGTTAAACAATTACGACTTTGAGTTAACTACTCTAATGGTTGTGGATGAGTTTGGTGAAGGTATACCAGTGGCTTTTTTGTTTAGCAACAGAAAAGACACATATATTTATGAAATTTTTTTCAATTTAGTGAAGTTAAATGTTGGAGTTTTGCATTCAAAAACTTTTATGAGTGACATTGTTTCAACTTTTTATAATGCATGGTGTACTGTCATGGGACCAGCAATTTACCAATTATTTTGTTCATGGCATGTTGATAGAGCTTGGCAGCAAAATCTATCAAAAATAAGGGATAAGATTAAAAGATCTGAGGTATATAAGGTAATTAAGGTTGTTCAACAAAATACGAATATAAATGAGTTCCATAATGTTCTTAATAATACAGTTTCCCAGTTGCTTTCAGATAGTGATACTCAAGAATTTGGTATTTACTTTAAAAATAATTATAGTTTAATTTATGAAAAGTGGGCTTATTGCTTTAGGGAGGGTTGTGGCATTAATACAAATATGCGCATAGAATCTATGCATAAAGTAATAAAATATTTTTATTTAGATGGCAAAAAGGTTAAAAGGTTAGATAAGAGTCTACATTGTTTAATGAAATTTGTTAGGGATAAGTGCATTGAAAGACATATAAAGCAAATAAAAGGGAAAAACTCAATTCATATTAAACAAATTATTTTAAGACATAAAATTGCTGTTACAAGTAATTTTTCAGTAAGTGTTGATTTAGAAAATCCCAATATTTGGTATATAGATGATATTTATTGTATAAAAAAGTTATTTGAGCAAAGTTGTTGTGTTTTAAAATGCAAAGAATGTGACTTATGTTGTCACACATATTCATGCACATGTAATGACTTTTGTATTGGTAACACCATATGTAAGCATATTCATTACATATCATTAAATTATGATTTAAATAAATTTGAAAGGCAGGAGGAAAAGCCTCAGCATCACTTCAATAATTGTAAATTTTCAAGTAGCAAGTATTTAAATAAATCTGACATTTTAAGACAAAATTTTTCTGCAAATATTATAAATACAATAGATAAACTACAAAATGTAGACCATAAAAATCTAGATGACGAAGTAATATTACAAATTCAAAGTCACTTGGATACTATTAAGAAGTTACTAGAGTTACCATCTACTGCTTCTAAAACATTTACCCATGATACCATTAATTCTAGAGAACCTGCCAATAAAAAAATTATAAAGCAAAGTAGATTTTTCTCAACACAAAAAAAAAGAAAAACGAATGTAAACCCTTTTAGAAAACCTGTTACCTCTGAGGTAGTAAATATCAGACAGACTCTAAAAAATGATTCTAAGGAATTATATATTTCTAATGATCCAGAAGAGGATCATGACTACATAAAGAAAATTGTTGCAAAAACATAGATAATAAAAGTTTGTTATTTTCTATCTTTATAGTGGATTTTAGAATTATAGAATTAACTGCTGGGTTTGTTTTTAAGATTTTTGATAATATAAGATATCTATATAATGTTAATATGTAATAAATAAATATAATATAAACATAATTTCATAATTTATTTATTTTATCATTTTATAATATATAAGGTTTAACCTAAAATACATAATCTTATTGTATTGCTTATTTCAAATGAATGTCTTTAATCCCATAGATTTTTATTTTTGGGGACATAATATGAAGACCCTTGTGTATTGAGACAACCTAGAGGATAATTTAAAATCTATTGGAAATAGACATGGAGAAGAGTTGGCAGACACAGGGGTGAATGGAGATTGTAATATTTTAAAATATTCCCATTTCACTCTGCCTTTATTTGCTTTCACAACTACTTTATATTTCTTCTATGATTGTAAATTAGCTCCTGTCCCAAACTTCTCATGCCTCGTTTATGTTTCAGAAAACAAACCTTTTTAGTTTTAGCTAGTTTGTCAACTTGTTCCTGTAAGATAAGATTTTTTGTTAACATTATCAAAAGTTGTTGGACAAAGTCAAAGAAATTTTAAAATAGTGCATTAAAATAAAATATTTGTACCTGTTTCTGCAATTTTCTCTACTTCAATATTAACAGAGCTGGTACAGTTCAACTGGATCAAAATAAACAGTTTGTCTTTATCCTTCTACAAATAATTTTTGGTTGTACATACTTTGGTTGGTACTCTCCAATTAAACTTGTCCTCTACTTTGAAGATTCATTATAGATGTTAGTGGAAAACAATGTGTAAAACATATAAAGTAACTCAGCCTTCTAATAAAACAATCTCTTACCAATTGAGGTAGCTGTTGATGTAGCTTGTATTGGGCAATCAAATGCATTAACAAAAAAAATAAGTAACACAGCTTCTCTCTTTATAAGACATTTCTCTTTAAATATGTTAAAAATAGAGACAATGCAGCTTGATCGGAGCGATTGCTTATTAAACAACGTGGAAAAACTTGTCTTATATCCTCTAAAATTAACAATTTTACGAGCTTAAAACTCAAGTCATTCAACCCATGACCCACATCATGAACCAGCAATACACATCTCATCAGTATAATATTTATTCAACACTTCAGCCCGATTGATGTAATCTAACAGGAACAGGCAACCTGCTATTTCTATAACTCAATGAAATATCATTTTTGATATATTTTTTTCCTAAACAATCTGGTAAACAATTTAAACAAAACTTCAATAGGTCACGTGACAAAATCGTCGAATGAAAAGATGGAACATACTGATTATCTAACCTCACTAACTGATGTCAAAAATGTCATCCAGTCGTCCAATGAGAAGATGGAATCTAAGGTGGTAATTAGCCTCTCGTGTTTTACTTTTATACTTTGTAGGTAGTTATTTAGTTTTAGAATGTCTTTAAGAAAATTGTTAGTAAAAACCTGATATTTCATCTTATTAATATTTGCAATATATATTATGTTCAATAAAATATAAGCAATAAATGTATGCAAGTAACATTTATTTTGTTTTATTTCACAATTACACCAGATTCCCAAATGCATCTATCTAGGGATTGGTCAAGGTCAAACACAGTAAAAGTGATTTAATAAAAACAAATTAAACTAATATCATCGTGCAAGTGCTTTTATTAATCATACCTTAATTATACGTTACATACCCACATTATACTTTATATATTTATATCATATAGATAGATGGATCTTTATTTAAATAGAAAACCTAATATACATACAATATAAATATAAAGAAAGTACACTATAAATGTTTGATACATATATTTTATATTGTATAAGTAACATTTTGAAATTATTGAGACTAGTACATTTTTTTACAGATGTTGGTAACTGATTAAATTTAAGGAAGATTTTAAAAAAGAGCAGATTCTTTGTACTTTTATACATAGTTTTAGTTACATATACTTACTTTCTGAATTTTATTTTGGTACCATGGAGGCATTTTACTTGGCGAGACATTACCAAAATAAAATTTAAAAAATTTGGAAAAACTGAATGTAAACACCAGTTCGCATCCAAATGTTAAATACAAAGTGAAACTGATCGTGCTGTATATAAATATATTATCATTTTTTGAATGAGTTACATAAATGTGTAAATATATTATATTGCCAGAAGTTTTCTGCAGCATCCATTAACATCTTTATGTATTCTTCATCATATGGTACCCATATATCAAAAAATTTTAAATTTTCCTCATAATCAGGATCTGCAACACAACATAATGCTTTTTGTTTCTTACATAGAAACATCTGTAGCTGCACTTGAGCTTTGTATTTTGCTGTAATTTCCATATTTTTTGTTAAATAGTTACAAATAGATTTCTCAGATTGAGGACATTTTATTTCAACTACAAATTCTTCAGATATAGCATCTGGAGAAGCCCCAAATATTGGATGCCTGTGATTTAATTGTAACCCAATATGACTGAGTTTTATCTTTAATTTTTTTTCTAAGCTTTAATTACAGCATCCTCAAGCCTTTTTCCTCGAGACATGGCTTCTGTAGCAGGAAGTTTGGTTACACCAAGTATTTGGTTAACCAGGGAACCATCTGATTTTTTGCAGTGTGCTGCATCATAAATCTTTGATGCAGTTATTCTTGCATATCGCAGGTCAAACCATAAACCGGAATTAGACTGTTCAATGGTTATTGCTGCAGCTCAGACTAGTTGTCATTTCGTACAATTCTAGAAATTCTGAAAAATTCAGTGCCATTTCGGAAAAATCATTTCTGCTAACAAAATTTAACATCAATTGATGTAGTCCAAGATGTTGTAAAATTCTGTTAGGCTTGAAGTGTTTCAATAGTTGACTCTCAACATTATGTTCTAGTCCTTGGTTCACAACTTCCTGTAAAAAAAGTGAGCTTTCTTCATCTGAGCTCAGTTCTTCTTGTGCTCCAAAATCCTTCAAAGTTAGGTATTTAACTGAAGTTCCAACTTTGGAAAGTTTACTCTTTGCCCAGTAACAAGCAACTTCAGTTGGAGAAGGTTCTTCACTCCTTCTGTGAAGCCACATCAAGAGTGCTATGGAATGCTTACACCCACCTAAAACAAAGTAAATGCTATACTTATAAATTATACCCAAAATTAATATCATTTCATAGTATGTATTTGCTATCCTTTATGTTCCATATTACAATTAGATTGGAAGCATTTAAAATGTGGACATATTGAAGAATTTCCTGGATAGACAGAATAACCCATGAAGAAGCACTAAAAGAAATAGAGATCAAGCAGGGAGATACTGGATTCCATCAAAATAAGAAAACTGCAATACTTGGGTCATACTTATAACAGCAGGTGGTGACAGATATGAACTAAAATTAATAATGCGGGGAAAGATTCAAGAAAGACGCAGCATAGGTAGAAAAAATTTGTCCTGGCTGAGAAATTTCAAAGAATGGATTCAATGCAGCTCAAATGAACTCTTTTGGGCTGTATAGTGCCAAAAGTTAGAATAGACATTGATGATGGCCAACCTTAATCGCGAAGATGGCATTTAAAGAAGACATTCCATAAACATAAACAGTTTTTATATAGCATCTGTTTGGGAAAGTATGTGCGAATTCATTTCATAATTTTACAGTTAATATTTTTTCTGTTACGGTACTGTAATGTGATCTAATTTGGTGCTGTATTTTAAAGACCTTTTTGAAATATATTGTTTCCTGTTGTCTCATAAAACTTAAACTGGATATCTCATTTATGATGTTGTGAATACGGAGAATTTGGCTTCTCTTTTGTATGGTTCAAAAATATACACACAAGTGTCGTGTTACCGTCACAATTAGTTAAAATTATCGGAAAGGTCGCAATACAATGGAATGATTTATTGGTACACCCTCTCGGACCACCGCTTAGAGGGTTTCATTCTTAGCTCTGACCATATCAACGCATTGGCACTGGCACTTCTTCGTCAGACAACGATCGATCGACACGCATCTAGTTCCGGACGGTTCTCGTGCTGAGCCTCGGCGGCGACGCTAGCGTCGGTACCACCGACCAACTCTTCAGCCTGGTACGAACTCATCAGTAGAACCAAAGGGTAAGCCTTATAATTCTTTGTACAAAACATTGACAATGAGTAAACCAGTTGATTTCATAACTTATTTACAATTTATAGTTGCTATTTTCACCAATTTTATGTACCAACCAATATTGCATTTTTCGTTATAATTATTTATCTGATATAATTTAACCAGCGACCTCTCAAGTTTAATCCTAAACAGCATCAAAGACATATAAAACATTTTTTTAGTCTTAAAATCGTAGAATCTCAATATAGACTCCGACAAACTTAAGTTTGGGAATGTGACGTCGTGTTTCGCGCAGAAAGGCGGACCGTTTCTACCAGTGGCGGACGGAAACCGGTAGCTTTAAAATAAATTTTTATAAGTATATTCAATTAAAGTGAAAATTAATTTGTCAATTTTTATTTTTATAGTTTTTAATATTTATGAAGTTTATAGACAGACATTCGATAAAATAATGAGTAAACTATTAGGAGTACTTTAATAAATAACAAATTCCTCAATACTTACAATTTATTAACATTGCCAGGAAGGAAGGAAGGGTTTCAACAACTCAAAAAAATAAGTAATTTATTTTAACAAATTAAATAATGTATTTATTTTATAAAAAAATATGGATTTTAAAGACTTCTATATTTTGTTATATGACATAGGAATATCACACAAAAACACGTCTATTCCGAAATTTTAATTACTATCTTCATCATCAGAAAAGCTTTCTTCGGATGAACCAGTATTAATAAAAAATTTTAAGTGGTCCAGCGTAGAGTCCAATAAATGTTCTCTTGCGATTTGAGTGTTTTCATATTTTTTTACGTGTTTACATATGTTAGCCCACTCTTCTATCAACACTTCTGAAAATTTTGCTCTTGTTATATTTTCAACATCATTTATATTGAATGTTGTATTATGAGTGGCCACTCTACCTTTTACCAAAGCCCATATTTTTTCAATAGGGTTTAACTCTGGATGATAAGGAGGCAAGCGAAGTACTTGATGGCCATGTTGTTCAAGCTCATAGTCTAACACATAAACTGGTGGAAAACGTGGTTTATTGGCTTGAATAATTTTATATAATTCCGGTTTGGTCAGATTTTCTTGAATGGGAATACTTTTTTCTTGTAACCATTTTACCATAATATCCCTACGGCTAGCAGACGTCACATTTTTTTCGATTAGCACATTATGGTAGGATGCGTTATCAACCACCAAGACCGAATTTTTAGGTAAGTTAGGTATAAGTTGACTTCTGACCCACTTCATAAAATTAAGATGGTTCATATCGTCATGACAGTCGCCACTTTTGGATTATAAAAGCATAAATATAATGAAATTATTGTACAAATTATTTTAGAGGAATTTTCGGCGATTAAAATATTCATTGTATATTTTTATTTTTACTAAATGTTGCGTTATCAAAAGCTTAGTGCCGAAACCTTTTCCTCGATATTAGTTTCATAGATGCCCTAATATAATGTGATTTATTATGAAAGTAATTATGGCTTACATTATTGTTATTGTTATTAAAATTGACTTTTTAATTATAAACATATTTTTCACACACACAAGAAAATAAAATATCATTGACAATACTTACGTCAATTTCCTTAAAGGTATTAACAAGTTTTCGGTTGCTTCGAAATGTGCTGCCTCTTGTTCCATAAATGTAGTAACATTATAAATTATTGCCTTTGCTTGGCTATTTAATCCCAGCCCTTTCGTTCCTATCTTTTTAGAAGCCATATTATAACTATTATTAATTAAACTTAACACACTATAAATAAACTAAACTAAACGACTTAATAATTCACTAATTACTACTACCTATATTATACTAATAAGCACTAATCTAAAATAAAATAATAAAATATCCAACACGATCAAATTAACAAGTCAAACACTCTCTGCGATACGCAACTACGACACTGGCAAACTGAAAACTGGCCGTTTCTATGGTAACGCTAGTAAACAAGAACCACTGCGCACCGTCGAGTTATGAGTCATATTCCCAAACTAAACTTTGTCGGAGTCTACCTATGCATGACTAAAACTAATCTGATATTTAAGTAATACATTTTTTATCATTTTAAAAATATTTACCTGAAGAGGCAGCACAGTCATGGCACTGAATATTTAACACCTTTTCACATTCCTCATCAATATTGCAAGTTACAGCATATTGTGTTTTCCTCACATTGTGTTCAGGTGTCACTTTAGCTTTAACTGTGCACACATTTTTATCCCTTCGAACTTGCACCCATCCAACAGCAGAGTCCCCATAAGAAGGCGTAGCGGATCTGTAAATAGTAGAAATATTTAATAAGTAGGTACCTATGAAGATGTAAGTATTTTTGTGCCTAATATTTTCATTTCAAGTAACTAAAAATATATTGTCATTTACACTTCATATTATTGCATTATTATTTCACATTATCCATATATTATTCACATAACTTATTATAATGATGTTATACTTTAACACTCTTATTAATAAACATGGACTAACCTTGGACTAACATTAGTCCCAGGACTACACCAATAATATTCATTTTTCGTATTAATAAACAGAGACTAAGGACAGACTAAGCTAAACCTTGGCTAGTCTCGGACTAACATTTAATCCGAGGTAGTGGCAGGTTTAGAGAGTGACTAACTTGACAATTGACATTAGGTGACATGAGTTTTGGTATTCATAACCTGAATTGTTTTTGATTATTATTATTTGATTATTTAATAATGGAAGATTATTTTATCAACGATTTAAGATTAATAGAACAACTTAATGACCATAGAAATCAGCGAAATAATATTCATCTAAGACATATTAAAATATATAAAATTAGAAAAAATCCTCTAGAAGAATTAGAAGAAAATGAATTTAAGTGCAAATATCGCTTTTCAAAAGCTACAGCAGTTTTTATAATAGATATGCTTAGAGATGATTTATCTGGTGATTCCAGAGGTGGACATATACCTCCTCATTTAAAAGTTTTGTCTGCAATAAGAACTTGGGCCCGTGGAGAAGTAAGTGAAATTTTTATTAAAATTATTAATAAAAGTATATCTATATTGCATCTAGTATTGTTAACTTTTAGTTCTAAATATTTATTAGTTACACTATAAGCTCAG
This sequence comes from Diabrotica balteata, assembly GCA_918026665.1. Classification (NCBI taxonomy): domain Eukaryota; kingdom Metazoa; phylum Arthropoda; class Insecta; order Coleoptera; family Chrysomelidae; genus Diabrotica; species Diabrotica balteata. The sequence continues at coordinate 30,261 of CAKJVB030000059.1, read as the reverse complement.
CAAAATTTAATTTCTAAATTGACTGATTACATTTTAATTTCAACAGATTCAAGATGATGCTGGAGATATTAGTGGTATAAGTCAGCCAGCAGTCTCCATTGTTTGTAAACAAGTGGCTTTAGCTCTGGTACAGCATAGAGCTCGTTGGATTAAAATGCCAGAAAATGATTTGGAACAAAATGCCACAATTGCAGGTTTTTATGCAATATGTGGATTTAGGCAAGTAATCGGAGCTATTGACTGCACTCATATAAGAATACCAAAAGTTAGTGGAAACATTGGACAATATTACATAAATAGAAAAGGATATAGTTCAATAAATGTACAAGTAAGTTAAGAATAATTCTAGGCTAATTTGGTCACTTACTAAATTTATTGTATATGTCAAAACATAAGTCACCTTCTGGGCTTATATACAATAATTTTAGCAAAAAAAACCACAAGAAAGTTTCAAAACCACTTGCTGAATGTCTAAAATTTATATATTTTTAAAATATACAAAACCCCTGTAGATGTTCAGTGTGGTTTTATTTCTAAATCTAAAAACTGTTTCACTGTGACATATATAAAGTCACATATGTTAAACAGCTGTGACAAGTTATAAATAGAATGCTAGTGAAAATCCAGAAATTTGTATTTTTTAATTTATTTCAAAGATAATATGACTGGAATTACTGAGCTGTTTCATTCACTTATTTACTAGTATGTAATACTATTTTATTCTATTTCAAGACATAAATGTTTGTTTTCTTTTAGGTTGTGTCCAATGCAAATTTGGAAATTATGGACATAGTAGCTCACTGGAGAGGCAGCACTCATGACTCCAGAATATTTAATGAGTGTAGTTTAAAACGTAGGTGTGAGCAATCTGAGTTCAAAGGCAGATTATTAGGAGATTCAGGCTATGCCTGCACATCTTATTTATTTACTCCTGTCTTAAATCCACGGACAGAAAGAGAAGAACGCTACAACAGGGCACATATAAGAACCCGCAACTCAGTGGAACGGTGTTTTGGTGTGTGGAAACAAAGATTTAGATGTTTATTACATGGGTTTACCACCAAATTAGAAAACACAAAATTATATATTGTAGCATTGGCAATACTTCACAATATTGCCATTTACAAAGTTGATATGGTTGATGATATTGAACAATCAGGAAATGATGGTATGCCAGAAATACCTGCAATAAATAATACAATTAGAGGGAATGCAGCTCGAGCTGCGTTTATTAACGAAAATTTTTAAAAACAAAATTTATTTAATAAAATATTTTACAATTCATTATGTTTATTAGTATTTTTTATATTTTCCCTTTGTAATAAAATATTTTTTAAAGTTTCCTCCTGAACTTTTATTTTGAGGCTATGTTCTTTTTCAACCATCCTATGCTCTCTTGCCATAATTCTCATGCGTCTCTTATGCTCAATTTCTAGAAACTCCATATATTTATCGTGCTCTTTTTCTTTTAGTTCAGTTGACAATTGAACCATACTTGCCACATATTCTTGATCCTGCAAATTATAATAATAGTTAAAATATGAATAAAAAGGAAAGATTTGGCAGTCAACTGTTACAATTTCAGCTTTATTTAAGGACCTAATACTACATGCATTAATAGTACATGACTTAGGGCCAGTTCTACAGTCCAGGTATAAATTGGAGAATAGTTATTCTGAGTATAACTCATTAAATCATCAACTGAGATTAGTGTTGTAATATAATAACCAAAATTATGTAAATATATCTCTATAGGTTCTCCACATTTTAAACAAGTATAAATATTGGATTACAAAATATATAATTTTAGTTAAAGAAATGTTTATATAATACAGATTCTAGAATTACAGTCTCTGTTATCAAAACATTAAAAAATTATTGCCTCAGTAAGATTATACCTATACAATAGTAGTCATATGAGTAGAGGTTATTACATTACATACATATCATAAAATTTTAGAATTGAAATAATAAATGCTTTCTTTGAACACAAATAATAAATGCTCTGAACACCATTAATGAAGTTATTCCAAGTATAAGTTTATTCTCAGTATATACTAGCATTGTAGAACCGGCCCTTAATACTACATGCACATAGCAGTTATCAGAAGTTATATAATTAAATACCTTTGATATAGCCTGAGATTTTGCAGCACCTTTTTTTAAATTACCTTTGGATATCTGGAAAAATAAAAGTTGATTAAAATACTGACTATGAGAACTAAGATGAGAATATATAAACATCATATCGACTGGTCCAACGAAGACTGTAGTAACTCATTTTTTATGTAATTGAGATAATTATAAAAATGTATTTACACTGTTACCAAAATTCATTAATCTATTAAATGGATGTTTTTATAGCATTAAGTGATACTTTTAATAATGATCTTACAAGGGTAAAACAGATTTAAGACAGAAATGGTCATAAGTGACTTTTGAATGAGTTACTATAGTTTTCGATGGAGATATTTTTAAAGTAATAAATACCAGAATTATTTGTTTCTTAACTTTATTTATATAAAATGCTACATTTTGAAGAAGCTACTGATATAATTTGCAGTTTTATATTTTAATTCAATTTTCCTCATCCGACTCTTCTTCGCTCTCAACTGAATCAACTTCGAGCTCGACTTTAGGAGGTACATAACTCTTTGAATTAAGATTTTTATAAAATCCATGGTACATTGTGGGTATTTTGCCGGTATTACACAGCCACAGTAATCCTTTTAGCTTTTTTTCTTCAATTGGTAATGGTGCATCATACAGTTTCGGTGGAAATTTGATAGTAGTGGAAGGCCGTCCTCTGCATTTTCGATTTAATTTTATGTCACAACCTCTAAAACCATCATCGAATTCGTATTTAAACATTATAGAATTTTGGTGTTCATGCGAAAATTTTATTTCTCGTATTTTGCTAACTTTTATTGATTTCTTTTCGTTGTCAAGTTTCCAATTCTCGGTATCAGTCAGTTTTTTAAAATTAAAAAAATTATCTTGGGACATTTCCGTAACATCATAAACTCTTCCTGTAGTTTTAGCCATTCTAATTAATGTAACCCACTGTTCTGGCACATATACAACCGATTGCCTTTTCTTTGCATTTTCGATAACAGCATGCATACTGTCACCCTCGTTCTGAGTGTGGCCTTTTTCCAGAAATCTGTGAACAATATCAATATGAAAATGAGCAGCAGCAAAAGCAAACATCGAAAACACAAAACGATTCCTATTTTGTCCCCCACAGTTGTCTGAGTAGAATATTATCGTTTTAACACTTTGTTGTGCCTTGAGATCTAAAAATTTCCAGAGGCAACTGGCAATTTCATTAGGACCTCTTTTAGCCACCTGCTCGTGCCATACATAGCAGTAACCCTGATTATTTCCAACATCATAAACTGTAAAGTTATATGTAGAGTATTTGCTTTTGTAGTAAAAATCACTTACGTTAGACAAAGGGGTAGCTAAAACCTTTTGAAGGTCAAAGCAAGCCACACACAAGCTCTTATCATCTAGTGCAAGCTGTTTGTCTATGTCTTTTAAGTTTCTGATAACTTCTTTGTTTTTCATATGGGACTCATATTGTTCGAGCAATTTTGCTTTTTCAGCATCACTAGCCATATTAAAAACAGAACAAACAGTACACTGGTCCTTTTTTGGTTTAAAGAACCCAATATTGAACTGTTCATTGAAAATATCTCTATACTGGCGTGACGTGGCAGCTGTAGTGATGTTATTTTTTTCGCAATGCTCGTTGTACAATCGGTACATTTTCTGGATAGTTAGCCCTTCTTCAAGGTACATCTTCATCGTATTCTTACGGGTATAATGGGAAGGTACTACAGGAAACTGATTTATGTGATTTTTTACGTTGTCTATAAGTTCTGGTGATAGTTTATGTGGTCTGTTAGTGTGCTTTCCACGTTTATCTTCCTCTAATGATCCACCATCTTTCAGTTTCCTTAATGCTGTAGTGATCCAAGTTTCTGAAACGTTAAGGGTTTCCAAAAACATAGTTTTGCAAACACGTTGTTTTTCATTGCGAATGTAGAAGTAATATTCTCGAGAGTAATTTCTTCGAGACCGTTGTTCTGCAGTAATAGTTACTTGTTTTTTGGCAACCTGTCTCACATGACGAGCAATAAAATCCCACTTTCTCGTATGATCTTTTAACTTCCAAAATTCATTGAAAAAAAGGTCTCTATCTTCTTTAGCTATTTTGGTAGCACATTTTAGTCTACATGTGTTTGCGCATGGTGCACCCATCTGTCTTCCTTTAATTTGAATACCTTTTCGATTTTCATGTTCAAGTCCCAGGTTTAGACTTGTTTTAGATTTTTCATCCGCCCACTTACTAACGTCTCTAATTCTTTTCCTACTTACTCTCTCTATATTGCCTCTGCTTCTTCTCTTTCTATTTGTGGTTGCTTCAGTTATATTCTTATTAGGTTCAATTATTACTTCAGGGATGTTTTTGTCTTCTGTCGGAATGTAATCTGGGTCAGTATCAGAGTCTGCATGAAATGGTTCCTCATCGCTTTCCTTCTCAATTATTTCATTTTCATTCCTATTGGCTTCATTCTCTTCTAAGCTTACTAAAATTAAACAAAAATGAGGTAAATGCCTACGTAATATTTTTTCATGCGGAATTTAAACCAACCTGTAGAACATTCAGGATTAATATCAGTCTCGTGGTCACCAGGATCCTCATTCGCCTTTTTGTATTTGCTTTCTTCTACAATACTTTCAGCAATATGTTTACCTTAAAAAATAAGTAGGTTTTTACTTTGCTGTTATTATTTTAAATAAAGTTTATTATAAATTTACCTTCAAAAGAACGATAAGAAATATCCGTTTCAGTGTTTTTATACGCTTTCTCAGCTAATTCCAATATTAACTCACTTCTGGAACACATTATGGCAATTATAACAAAACTAAACTTTTGAACATAACCTTAAACTAACGCAGAATACCGTAGTAACTCATGTTACGATACCTATGCTATCGCCTCAGATAACAACGAAGACTATTGTAACTCAAGATACGATGATTTTCTACGGTTGTTTTTCATAAATCGGAGATACTATAAAACTCTTACACGTAATATTGGTTGCATAACTACGTTTACTGAGATACGATTCTTTCCTGGGGAAGATATCATTATGTTTTATTGTTTTGCGCTCGTAACTCAAAAAGTGGAAAATTTGAGTTACTACAGTCTTCGTTGGACCAGTCGATATATACCTATATATACAATATATATATATATATATATATATATATATATATATATATATATATATATATATATGTCTTCATATCAAGGCGAGATCCGATTAAATCGAGGACAACCCGAGATCCACCAATAGGAAATTAATTAATGGAGTATATTGTTCATAACTATCTTTATAATTAACATATTAATCATGGCACACTTAGAGGGGAAAAGATTTTTGAACTTAAATTTTTTTGATAAATTTACAACAAAATGAGATCCGTAGCTGAAAAGGGAAGGGGAAGACTTATATACGAAATTTTAGATATTTACAGATCAACGCGAGATCAGACACTGTTGCCAGCTCTAAAGAGTATTAGTCGAGCGACCGGAGCTCGTGTTGTATTGCATATTTCCTACTCAAACAGTAAAGTAATTTGCGGTTATGGTGTTTTGTATTTTAAAAATATTGTAAGGGCAGCGGTCAGTTGAACTAGTGAAACAAAATTCAAAGATAACAGAAGCTAAGTAATGATTATAATTTTTATGTATATTATTAAATAATTCAACATAAACTTTATAAACCGAATTACTAAAATGCTCTGTTTTATTGAATTTGTGAAATCTATTCTCAAAGCTATTTTTGTTTATTATTTATGTACAAAATTAAAAAGGGGAAATTATTTAAACTAAACAGTTTATCTGTACCTATAACAAAAGATATCATTTTAACATTCTAATCGTGTTTTAACATAAAAATATTAGTTTTGTACAAGAGTAAATACAATTCCATACTGAAGAGTAAATAAGACTGGAAAAAGGCTTCTAGAATAGATTTTGGTGGGCACTTTGTTGCTAAAATGCAAAAACCTATTTTTATTCGTTTCTAATATCTTTCTAATGCAAAATCACTTGGTCGTCCAAAAATCGTAGCGCGAGGGGAGTGGTGAAGAGTCTTACAAAAAAAATGCTAACTTGTTTTTCGTCATTTTTCGGATCTACGATATCCGAAAATGCATTCTTCAAATTTGCATATCGATCCGGACATTAGAAATAATTTTATTTTATTTATAAAAATACGTCAAACCATTGTTGTATACGGAGTGCCTTCATACAAAATGACTTAGAATGAGTCTAAAAACCCATATTTTTAAAATCGTTTCTCCTCGCTCTACCCCGAAAAATATTGGGTCTAGCAAAAAATGGCTTTCTATAAAAGTTATAGACCAAACATCAGAGAACATGTCGGTTTGTTTAGAATGTCGATTGGATAAATAGTTTAAAAAAAAATTAAATAAATTGAACAGCATGTCACGACGCACAGTGGCAAACGCAGAGATGCGAGGAAGGGCGAGATTCATAATCTGAAGTCAACCTTAAATCGACTCTAGTGATGGCGATGTTGTTAGGGTAGATTTTACATTGAAATTCTGTTGTGTTGTATATTCGATTGCGAAAGTGCATCATTGTGCATTATTTTTTACTAATAGCACGAAATCCACTGAGCTGAGATTTTTAATATTAGAAGTTTTAAATTATTTTAATAAACAGCAGCAGGTATGACAGTGAACTTGAGTCAAAAATCAGATTACGGCATGTTTCTTTCCGTAAAGTCCATTTCCATTTTAGTTTGCTGAAAGAAGCGGAAACTGGAGAATACATTTTTGTTCTAGTTTTAGAAAAATGTACCCCTATTTCTTTGCATTTGACCATGTGAACTATTCTTTTTGGGGAACATTATATTTGTTGGACATACACAAACTTGCTGATAAGGCTCCAGAATTACATGAAGACTTTATGAGAAGAAATTTTGTTGTGAAAAGTTTGAACAGCAACTTTAACCAACTATTTGTAGATCCAGCTTGAAACATATAAATACAACTCAAAAGATGCAGGAGGAATCGTGGGATTGACTAAAACCAACACAAATCTAGACGAATGGTTGTTAAGCTACAATATGATTGGCATGATGGTAGATGAATTTCGTGCATCATGAGACTTAAGCAACCACTTAACTCAAAACGTAGAAAATAGAAAAAAAATAAACGGATGAAAATTAATGAATATTCTGCACAAAAACTACATGATCAGTTTTTTACGATTTAATGTATTTTTCAAAAGCGTAGATCGTCTTCTCGTAATTTCAGCTAATGAGATTGCATTGCCAAATATTCAAATACCCTTACTTAAATAAACAAAAAAATGGAGAAGAGTCTAGCAAAATTTATTCTTACTGTTAGAGCTCCCAATTTTTATCAGCATACAAGAAGTACTTTCAACACTTCCAACACTATAAAACTGCTCTGTAAAAAGAAAAAAATATTCAAGCTGAACAAGAGCTTTTACAAAAAATACTAACAACCAAGGCAATTGAAAGTAACATAAATATTATGAGAATATTTTCAAATATGAATTTACAGCACATCCAATGTCACTTGTACCTGTAAGAGTTTTATCGATACCATCAAATAAATCTGCCTTAGGTTCTATAATAGGACAGTTTACAGTTATGTCTAAATATCTACCATTACCATTATAAAGTAACAAAAGTGTCACATTCTTGAAGGTATGAGCTTAATCCAAGCCGTTGGCAAACCCTCCAACTGCAAATCATTTGGCGACTATGCAAGAATTTTAAAATCAATAGTGTTCAAGAACCTCTACAACCCTAAAAGGATTGGTTTTGTATTTGACCAGTACTAACAATCTTTGTACTGGTCCATATAAACATATAAACTTTCTCCTACTTCAGACAGTATAATATATAATATTCGTGTACATACTCATCCAAACGAAGGTATGAGTATGTAGCCTGACACCAAGATTGTGACTGCCGAATCTGTTGCTGCTAACTGGCTGGAGTAAAGAAAATGTAGAGCTGGTACCAGTTTTAAGCACGGAATCCAAGTTGAAGAAACATGCATACATATTATCATCATTCAGCCCATACTCGTCCACTGCTGAACATAGGCCTCCCGTAGTTCACCCCACAAATTTCTGTCCTGAGCCGCCTGCATCCAATTTTGATGTGTCCGTTTCAGGTCATCCGTCCATCTTGTTGGTGGTCGTCCTCTATTCCTAAAGGCATCTTGTCTGGGTCTCCACTCAAGAATGCGTTTTGTCCATCTGCCGTCCTTCGTTCTCGCGACGTGCCCTGCCCAGTTCCATTTTAAGGTTGATATTCTTTTGATTGCGTCGGTTACTCCCGATCTACGGCGCAATTCTGTGTTGGGTATTCGGTCTCTCAGGGTTAATCCCAACATGGACCGTTCCATTGCCCTCTGTGTTGTTCGGATTTTGTTTGCGGACGTCTTAGTAAGTGTTAGCGTCTCCGCACCATAGGTTAGAACCGGCAGCACACATTGATCGAAGACTTTTCTCTTCAGCTAATAGGTGTAAAAGATGAGTTTATTTTTACTTTTTTGTGACGAATAATTATTATATTGGTTTTTTAAATTATCAGACTGTACGGGGGCTCAAATACTCGTGTAAACGGAAACGAGATCAAATTCATTGGTTCTTGTAAATATATTATGGCCCAAGTGAAATGTTACAAAAAAGGTGATAAACGTGAACAATTTTAACCATAGAGAGTGTTACTTCTTTTTATAGTAATGAAAAGTCTAACATAGAGTAAGATAACTAACACAAGATAATAATTAAGAAATAGGTCTCTCTCTTCAATCCTGACCCCCCAGGGGGAGTGTAGTGGTCGACGTGATGTCGTGTATTGCCGTCTCCAGAGATCTCTGTCTCTGGTCATTTCTTTTAATTCATGCATAGGTCTTTGGTATATTCCTGTAATTTGATCTATCCATCTTGTTGGGGATCTTCCTCGTGATCTTCGGCCTTCTACCTTTCCTTGTATTATGAGTCTTTCCATGTTTTCTGTGTTTGCTCTCATAACATGCCCAAAATATTTTAATTGTTGGAGATGGACTTTACTAGAGAGTCGTTGGCTAACTTTTAGCTCTCTTAAAATTGAATTATTTGTTCTGCGGTCGGTCCAAGGAATTCGTAACATTCGTCTCCAACAGAACATTTCAGTGGCGTCTATCTTTCTTCTCTCCGATTGTCTCAGAGTTCAAGATTCACATCCGTAGGTCAGTATTGGGAATATTAAGCAGTTGATCAACCTCATCTTTATCGCTCTTGAAATTTGACAGTCCTTCCATATTTTGGTCATTTTTGCTGTGGCAACTTTTGCTAGATCAGATCTACGTTTAATCTCTTCTTGTAATGACCCTGTGTTTGTGATTAATGATCCCAGATATAAGTATGAGCTCACAACCTCGAACCGGTCAATTGTGGTTATGTGTGGATGATTGTTGTGTAGTCTATCCACTATCATGATCTTTGTCTTTGATATGTTTAATTGCAGACCAAATATTTGACTTTCGTTTTCGATCAGTCGTATAAGTTCTATCAGCTCTGCTTGACTATTTGCAAGAAGGGCTGTGTCATCTGCGAAACGTAGGTTGTTTAGTTTATGACCATTTATTGAGATGCCCTTTTCCCATCCTTCAAGTGCTCTTCGCATAATATACTCCCCATATATGTTGAATAATTGTGGAGATAGTATACATCCTTGTCTGACACCCCGTTCTGGATGAAATTCGTTCGAAAGTGTGTCAAGTACTTTAACTGATCCAGTAGTGTGTTCATATAGTTCGGTTATAAGCGTAATTAGATGTTGTGGTACGCCTACTTCTTTTAGTATTCGCCATAAGTGTCTCCACTTGACCCTGTCGAACGCTTTACGGTAATCTATAAAACAGATGTATAGTGGGATGTTGAATTCCCTAGATTTCTCGATTATCTGTCTTATATTCAGCAGGTGTTCTCGAGTGCCTCTACCTTTGGTAAATCCAGTTTGCTCTTGTGGAATTTCTCTTTGAAGGAATGTTTTCAGTCTCTCATTGATTATATGTAGCATTATCTTGCTGGCATGGGATATAAGAGAGATAGTTCTATAATTGTCGCATTTATGGAAGCTGCCTTTTTTATGTATGGTCGTTATTGTAGATTTTGTCCAGTCTTCAGGCCATTGTTTGGAATGCCATATTTGGTTACAGAGTAGATGAAGTAACTTTACGCCGGTTTCTTCTGTGGCTTTAAGCATTTCTGCTGTTATCATATCTGGACCTGGTGCTTTGTTATATTTGAGCTTGTTGATAGCCTGTCTTACTTCATTTTCGAGTATATCAGGTTCTTCTTCCACCTCGTCAGAGATTTGGCTAACAAGCTCTTGGCGTTGATCATCTTTATATAGGTCCCTGCAATACGATCTCCATGTCTCTGCTATGTCTTCTCTGTTTGTTCTCAGGGTTCCAGTGTTATCTTCAATGGCCCAAGTTGTGGCTCTGAAGTCTCTTGTCAGGTAGCGTATTTTTCTAAATAGATCTCTCTAGATTTAATTGTTTTTATTACTATCCTTTGTTCTTGAACGTGAAATTTGCTGCCAGGGAAAAACCGTTGCAAATTTAGATGTTTTATATATCACAAGCTTTTGAACTTTAACGCCGTTACAACGTCCTTAATAAGCTTTATATAATACTAGATAATAATGTAAGAAAATTTTTGGGACAAACCCCGATGTACCAAGTCACCTAGGAATCGAACACAGAAAGAGTCCCACAGGTCAATCTTTGATAAGGTGGGTGTCTGGGATGAGTGAATTTTCCCCTACGAGGGAGTGCGAGCTGTATAGCTAAATTTGGATTTTCTTCAGTAAACGAATTTAAAGGAAATATGAAGTTAATTTGTTTATAAAGCTATAGCTCGTAAACTATTTGATGTACAGTGTCCAAGTTTAGCATAAATGAACTACATATATTGAAAAATATTCCCGTGGAATCTTAACATAGTACGTGAACAGCATAGTTGGTCCCTTTAATTATAAATGATATGTAAAACAGATTTGTATTTGTAACTCATTCAAATTGAACGCGGTAAGCTTTGTTTTGTAGGTCTTTTAAAAGCGATTAAAATAAGTTTTTGACATTTTTTGTAAAACAAACAGTGGAGAAAATATGCGAAGAAAAATTGTAAAAAAATAATACTACAAATAAACAATGTCTCCAAAATTTTTTAGACTTCGAGTACTTACCAACGTGTTCTACATAATTTTATCTAAAAAATTACTTAAAATCATCTAACTCCTAAAAATGTCATCAAAACGACGATTTTGAAGCTCTTCCCACTGGTTAAAGAAGCTATTATAGATTCACACAAAAGTTGTGTATTTTCAACTCTAAATTTCTAATTTAATTAATTATTCTAATTTTATATCTATATCCATAATAGTTCTAATATAATTTCAAAATGTTTATTTAAATAAAAATAAAGGGTTCCAGTTGAAAATTCAAAGTTGCTACACCCACCGCGTTCGCAGGGAGAATAAGAACCCTGGTATTGCATAAGTATATAGATTTTGAAAAACCATAAAAAAAAATTCCTAAGTTTCTTCGATACGACGTCTAGTTCTCGAGATATTTGACAATCGCCTTTCTGGACAGAGCTCTTTAATAATGTAAATAATATTATTCAAACCGGAAATAAGCCGAAGCGAGGGAGAGGTCTGACTGTAAAATTCATTTGCGATGTTGCCAAATTTACCGGATCTCGGGTTGTCTACAAAATGTATATTTAGCATATACACAACGGATCGCTCGCACTGCCTCTACAGCGGATTTAGTGGAACTACTGCAATATAAAATTCACCAAAAGGGGTGCAAAATGAGGTCCAGACAAAAATCGATTTCTTTGTACCCCCATCATTGTTACATCGAGATATCACTATATACACGTGAATACAAGGTGAGATCCAAAATCGGATCTCGCCTTGCAAAACGGATCTCATCTTGTATAGCTTATGATACAAACGGATCTCGCCTTGATATGAAGACATATATATATATATATACAATATATATATATATATATATATATATATATATATATATATATATATATATATATATATATATATATATACATCCCGCCATCATTTTAAACTCGTTTCACGTTGCAGTAATTTAGCATCACCAAGAAAATCCAATATTTTCTATATATAAGTCGTGTATGTTCGTTTAGTGCACCTCTGTTGGCTTAGCACCGTTGTCGGATTTTCAATAGTCTGATTTTTTTATATATTTTATTTTTTACATTAAACCTACGTTTTAACATCGATCATTTAAAATCACTGTATTTCCTATCATTTTAAAGCCAATCGATGTTGCCGATAATAATACTTAAAATAACATCTAGATACATACATATCGATCCGTTTTGGGTGGGTCAAGTTCAAACAACGACATTGATACTACCTGCTAATATGTTGCGGTCTAACTGGTTTCTTCGTTGTTTAGATAAAAGGTATATTTATTTAACGTAGGTATTTTTCCCAGAGAATTATGTAGGGGAATATTTTACATAAATTTCAATTTACAACCTCTTTAATCCAAGCTATCGGTGAATAGTTTGAGGTAAATATTATGTTTTTATGGGATTACGCCTCAATTATTGGTTGTAATTGTGATAAGAATCACATTTTTAATTAACTTATGTTTGACATTTTGATTTTTATTCCGGAAATCGTTCTCAAAAACGTTTTTTTGTACAAAATGTGTATACACATTTTAGATAATTTGTACAATATACAATAAATATTAGTTAATTAAAAATGTAATTAATATTACATTTTTATATACATAATATACATAAAAAAATAATATTTAACTTAACCATGCAACCTCGGTAAATAGTTTTCAAAAATCTTCTACAGTTATTTAAATTTAAATTTTTGCTTGTAAAACGTTTTTTACATTATAAAGAAAAATGATTCAAATAAAAGTTGTAGACCATAAAAGGTTTTTTATGTTGAGGGATACCAAATTAAAATATATAAATAATTGGGCGAGGTAATTGCAAAAAACCCTAAACTCTAAAATATTATATTTTTAGTTATTTATAAATGTTAATAATTTAATTTTTTGCCCAACGGCAGATAATATAGCTACTTTAAATTATGGCAATTAATGGGTTTTTAAAGTGTGCTAAATATTAAGCAAATCACTTTGTACTTGTCCAAATACTTGTCCAATACTTGTATGTACAAGTATTTTGAAATTTGCAATCTCAATGGCTTATCAGAAAAGAAAGAGACAAAAACAGAACCTTATTTAACCAATAAGAACTAAGATAGCATTTAATTCTTAAAATCATATTTTCATTGTTTATTAATACTAAGATCTAAAAATTGAAAGGATTTTGAATTAAGATCTATAATATATGATCGAAGTTATAGATGGCATACACAGTAAAGGAGTAAACTGTTATAACTCATTAAAATAATGGTATTCGTAAATTACCGCCACGGAAAAGTACCACGGAGGTAAGAACTGTCTGAGCTTGTTTTTTTTTTAGATTCGGACTTTAAATTGAAGCACGCTTGCAAAATAATTAATATCTCGGCTTTTGTGGCACGTAGAACCTTCATTTCTTTACTAGGGTAGCTCAACCAAATAATAAGAATTGTGCTATTTTGACCTATCTTACTAAATTTTTCCGTTGAAAAAATGAACTCTTATAAAAGCGAGTTCGATTTACAGAATACACGTGTGTATACAGAGTACAGAGTGACTATCTGGGCAAGTACAGTCGTTTAGATAATCGCTCTTTGGGATTAACAAATTGGATAACTTTGTGATCTATGTGAAATATACCACACTTTAATAACTTATTAACTGCCCCAATTTAAATTAGTTATATTAAATGTCATTATGTACAAACGAAGCTATTAACATTTATAAATTACTGCAAAATAATTTAGGGTTTTTCGGCAAAATACGAAAATACGTTTGTATTTTGAGAACGATTTCCGAATTGGAAATTGAAATGCCAATAAACGTACTTTCACCTTTAATTGTGGCTTATTCCCATTTAAATAGTAATTATGTCTTGTTTATCTCTGCACTTGGTCACACATATTCCTTCAGGGCTGTAAATACTGACCACTTTACGTTTTTCTTAGTTTCTTTGACACGTGGGGATTGTCTATTCGGTTATTTCTTAATATGGGCTATCAGTAATTGTCTAGTAAAGTCAATACTATTATAGAAGTTACCCATACTTTTCCAGTAGTCATTTAGACGGTCCATTTTAATTGTCCTCATTTGGAATATAAGCCCGAGAAAAGTCTTAAATTCTGTTTGTGTCGTCTGTTTCCAAAAAGCAATCCTCGATTTTTCTAAACGACTTTGTGCAAATATTTCGTCAGAGTCACTTCCACCATTCATTTAATCTACATCATCCTCGGCAGATGCTTCTAAAAAGATTGTAATTCAGCAGTGGTCAATCTACGTGTATGTTTATGTCTAGCTTTTTTAGATGTCGAACACATAATATTATTTACATCCAATTTTTTACAAATACTATAACTTACTTTAACATACGTAATTAACAATAAAAACATACTACTAAAAACTATCAATTTATGTTTTCCAATACTATAAGGGCACTTGAGGCACAACACGTTTTTACTCAATAATAGTTCCTGTATAAGTAAAATTGCTTTTTGCAGTTTTGCCATCACATTCTTTACAGTATGTTTTAACTTTTTTAATTTTTCTATCGGCCTTTCTACTAGTCACGCTTATTCTTAAAATTTTGTAACCTCTTGTACACTTCCTTCTCTTATTATTATCTACATCGCTTTGCCTGAGATGGTATTTTTTGGGTGTAATTAGTCATCAGGGTTTCAACATTTCTTTATTTGCAAACGCCTTCGCTAATTCCAGTCTGAACTCAAGCATAGGTTGTCGCTTTTTTCGCGTTTTCTATTATTTATCAACTAAGTATTGACTACTGCGGTATTAAATATTAATTCCACTGCCACTTTCCGGTACCACTTTAGTATTTTGCGTATTGGGCTTTTGTAAAAAGCCATTTGATCACTAAAATCAACTCTTTTTTCACGTTATAATCTAGAATAGTTTGTGGATTTAGCACTTATGTCTAATTTTTCTTTCCACCTGAATAAACCAAGATACAACTATTATGTTTAAATGTTGTAGTAATTAAAACTGGTTCTTTGTCGACCCATTTTATCACTTGTGAAATCAATAATGGGGTTTAATGGGGGTCAAGTGGGTTTCAGTATAAGTAGTTGCGACTTTTTTAATCTAGATTTTGGTTTTGTATTTTTTGTAGTAGAACATCTGCACATAAATTCGTTTCTTGAACTATGATTTGAATTCATCGACCGATATTCTAAAAGAAATGTGTTTTTACGTTGTCGGGAATATTATAAATTGGTTATCTTTCACAAAGCATTCGAAATATAATTTATATTTTATTTCAGAAAAATTTTTTACTGTAACTCTTGTTCGACATAAACTAAATTCTTACACAAAACAAGTAATCTATTTTTTTTTTTGAAGAAATGTAGAAATAGAATTTCCTGTCGAAGTTTTATGTGTGCCATGAGTCACTGGTGTCTCGTATATACGGTCCTCTTATCGCATTACAAACATAATTCTCAATTAACAGTGCAGTACAAGATATATTTAGGTTATATAATCAAGCCGTAATACTTGTCGTGAGACCATAAGACCGTATGTTATAAATAAATATATTCCTACGAGAATTATCCTGAAAAATGAGAAAAATACAATAAAAAAGTGCAATATGAAGTGTTATTTAAAAAATGACAAGTCATTTACGGGCGGACAGTTAAAAACAAAAGTATTCTGAAGTATTATGAAAATGTTGACTTTTTTCCTGGTCTGATCTTCCTCAACTAACGTTATCTTCTTAATTGGTGAGTTGTGTTTTTCAGGTCTCTTTAAGGGTTTTTGGTGCTATCCATACCAAATGATCTTTGGACAATGTACTAATGTAGTGTTCAAATGTGGCATTGCGTGCATCATGTAGCTCTGATCTTAATTGTCCGATTAGTCGATTATATGTGTGTTTGTCATTAGGATTTTGGCTTCTTTGTCATCTACCTCTGGCTCTTCATTTTCCGACTATTAGTTATATAATATAATCCGGAGTGTTATTTGTGTTTTCTTGATTTGGAATTCTTGATCCAGCACACTCATCCATAAAAAAAGGAAACGCGATAAAGGTATCCGAAACAACTGTTTTTTGTTATCAGAGATAAAATAGCCAAAAATTACCAAAACAGATATACAAGGCACCATACAGAGGATGTAGAATTACCTATGAAACACCTTGAATGGAGAAAAGAAGTGGGCTTAGACCAAATACCAGCAGGAATTATTTAACTAATTGTCGAAAAAAATTAAATGGATAACAATATTCACCCCATTTACAGAAAAGGCGGTGATACGCGAAAATTTTAAACATTTCTGTAATAGCCTCCAGTCAACAATTTTCTAATCATGTTTAAAAAACGTACCGAATGCACTGTGTATACTAACGCAAGTCGTCAACATTCGTGTTGTTGCAGTTATGTATTACGATCAACTTAAAGGTTATGCATGATTTCCTTTGTAAAGGTACATAGGCGTGCTCCCGTGCGAAACCAAAAGATTTGTCATACTGTCATACCGTTACATTATATCATATTATAACGTTAAATATTTTATGGTGCCCTTTGGGTACAACGAATGATCGACTTTTTCCCGCACAGATGCAAGCCTATGTACCTTTACAAATGGAGTCGTTTGCTGGGTATTAAAGAACCATCTATGGTCATCATATAATTTAACGTCAATATTTCACGTTCTACAATGCGTTTCACGTATGATACACTACCTTCTTTAGTTTTCTGTCATTCTGTTTGTTAAATCCTATCCCATGTCCCTTTTCTGTCTTATTGTATTTTATTGGTTAAATCCTATCATTTGAGGTGCTGTACATCACGACTGGACCAATTGGAGCAAAAATATGCAATATATTATAACCCGTTACTTTTAATCAAACCAGATGCTAGAATGATTTGTGGATGAAAAAAAATATATAATTCTTAAATTTACTATTTCGTTGTGGGTAATATTATATTCAACAGCGATGCCAAATTTCTGATGCTAAAATGATTGATAATGAAAGTGCGATATACATTTTCATGTATATAATGGCAGCGAGTAAACGGTAAAACACTGAACTAAATATATATAATATTTTCACTGTACCATCATTTTAGACTCAAATATTTCCTGGAATAAACTTATATAACTCAGTAAGGGATAAAAAGAGAAAGCGGACATTTTAAAATACCAACACGGTATCAAATCTCTAATCATTGAGATGGTTAAAATTCTTGTAACAAGTACAGGAAAAAAGTTATTAAGGTCTTGTAAAGTAGCGTCGATATACAGATGCTACTTTGCAAGACGATGCTAAATTGATGGTAAAAGCATAATGTATCGATGCCAAAATGATAGTAGGATGTATATATATATATATATATATATATATATATATATATATATATATATATATATAAAATAATCATGGGAGACTTTAACGCCAAAGTAGGGAAGCACAACACCGGCAACATACCAAATAGAGGAATATATGGGCTAGGAACTACAAATGAAAGAGGAGAACGGTTACTAACATACACACAGGAACAAAATCTATTTTGTATGAATACATTTTTTAGTAAACCAGATAATAGACGGTGGACCTGGATAAGCCCAGACGGGAAAACCAAAAATGAAATCGATTACATATTAGTCAACCAGAAACAGATAATAAAAGATGTAGCGGTGCTCAACAGATTCAGTCTGGGAAGTGATCATAGATTAGTAAGAGCAAAAATAATAATCGATAACAAATTAGAAAGAAACAAACTAATCTTGCAAAAACGAACCCTAACTACTAAAGAGCTTGGGCAAAACAGTACCAACTACCAGAAATATCTTGAGTCTAGTCTAGAGCCAATGGAACAGCTAAAAGAAAAAGACATAAATAATTTGGAAGAAACGATAAGAACGAGTATAATCTCTGCGATCAAAAAAACCCATACGATGCCGAAACCGAAAGATAATAAATTGAAGACAGAAACACAACAGATGATTAGGGACAGAAGCCGCATGGATCGAAATTCACCAGAATATAAGGAACTTAATAAGGCAATAAGAACAAGAATTAGACAAGACATCAGGGACAACAACACCGAAAAAATCGAAAACATTATAGAGAAAAACAAGAATATGAAAGTGTTAAAAACGCTAAATAGCAAAGGCCGACAACAAATACACCAAATAAAGGATAAAAATGGAATCATTAGAAACGACAAAAATCAGATAATAAACATTGTCGAAGATTATTATACAGAATTATACTCGTCCAGCGTAGCAAAACCTGAAACCCATGATACGGAACGAAGAATACTAAATGTAGGATCTGAAACACTACCAGAAATTACTACCGAGGAAGTTGTAAATGCCTTAAAGCAAATGAAAAATGGAAAATCTCCTGGAGACGACGGAATAACAAAAGAGATGATTACAGCTGGAGGTCAAACTACTATGGAGGCAGTTAAAATCTTACTGAACAAGTGCCTATTCGGGGGTGCTATTCCAACCTCTTGGCAAAACGCGCAGGTACTTTTACTACACAAGAAAGGAGACAAACACAAACTCGAAAATTACAGACCAATAAGCCTGTTACCACATCCATACAAACTGCTTACCAAAATAATTACCAACAGACTATCAAACAAATTTGATAGTTACCAGCCTGTTGAACAAGCGGGTTTCCGCAAAGGTTATAGTACAATAGAACACCTACAGACAATAAGGACACTTATTGAAAAATGTAACGAATACAATGAACCTCTTCATTTGGCATTTGTGGATTACAATAAGGCATTCGATTCCATAGAATTCTGGGCGGTATTAGACGGAATGAACAACGCAAGGATAGATTCCAGATATAGAATGCTCCTAAAATACATATACGACAATGCAACTATGCAAATAAATGTAGCAGAAGGCCTAACAACAAACAAAATAAGATCAGAAAGAGGTGTTCGACAGGGAGACACCATATCTCCAAAATTATTTACTCTTGCATTAGAAGATGTGTTCAAGAAGTTAAATTGGGAACAACTCGGAATTAAAATTGATGGCAGGTTTTTAAGCCACCTAAGATTTGCCGATGACATAGTACTCATAAGCAACAATACAGAGGAACTAATCTACATGCTGAAGGAGCTTAAACAAGAATCTGAAAAAATCGGTTTAAAAATGAATTTAAATAAAACAAAAGTAATGACAAATCAAAATATCACAATCGACTTAGATGGAAGTGAGATCGAAAGTGTCGAAGAGTATATATACCTAGGTCACACCATCAAACTAGGCAAACAGAATCAAACAGCAGAGATAACTAGAAGAATCCGAATGACTTGGGCAGCAGTAGGCAGACTCAGTGATGTGTTGAAGAACAAAAAGATACCAATAAATCTAAAGAAAAGGGTATTCAACAGTTGTATTCTACCGGTTATGACTTATGGAATGGAGACCATGACACTTACAGAGTTGTCAGCCAACAGATTAAGAACAACACAGAGGGCCATCGAACGAGCTATGTTGGGAGTATCACTGAGAGAACATATACGAAACGAGGACATACGAAGCAGGACGAAGGTGGAAGATGTAATTGGAAGAATTGCACAAATGAAATGGAACTGGGTAGGGCACGTGGCACGGCAAAACAACGACAGATGGACGAAAAACATTGTACATTGGAGACCACGCGAACACAGTCGGAGTAGAGGAAGACCACAAAAACGATGGCTAGACGACATCAAAGCAAAAATGGGGAGAAACTGGCACCAAATAGCACAAAACAGGGAAGAGTGGAGAACTCATGGGGAGGCCTTTGTCCAGGAGTGGATGCAAACAGGCTGAAGAAGAAGATATATATATATATATATATATATATATATATATATATATGTATATATATTGGGCAACCATTAATTTAAATTTCAAAAGTATTCAGCTAGTGTATGCAGCGGTTTATTAGGTCATTTTAGTAGCAAAAACAAATAGCAGTCAGCTACTTCATTGATTTAATGAAAATGTTTCCCTTTATATTTCTAAAGCTTCATCGGTTCACTGCAAAAAGGGAGTATGTATTACACAATGGTAGGTTTAATTCTTAACCTTTGTCATCTTTTTTTGTGGTGAACTGATGAAGTCTTAGAAATATAAAGCAAAATGTTTTTATTAAATCAATGAAGTAGCTGTCTTCTATTTTTTTTGCCAAATAAAATGACAGAATAAACCTTTGCATTCCCTAGCTGAATACTTTTGGAATACATACTGT
Source organism: Diabrotica balteata (assembly GCA_918026665.1). Lineage (NCBI taxonomy): Eukaryota > Metazoa > Arthropoda > Insecta > Coleoptera > Chrysomelidae > Diabrotica > Diabrotica balteata. The sequence goes on along the minus strand of CAKJVB030000059.1, from coordinate 9,734 downwards.
TAATTAAAATTTTCCAAAGATACTGTTTTTTATACCTACATACCTTCTTACTAATTTTGTGTTCTACATTTTTAAAATTTTTCCTAATGGGAGTGGAGATGCACGGTATGTCCTTTCCTTTTGATGTGCTTGCCCCTTCATTAACAAACTAAAATAATAATATGTATTACACAAACAAAACTTAATTATAATTAAATGAATATTTGTAAACTATTGTGCAAATATGGTCATTAACTCATTATTTAGCCCTGGCACATCAAATCAACTAACCTGTTTCATTTCTTCAATCTCCACATGTTCACTCTCCACCTCTGTAAATTCTTCACTCTCCATTGGTGACAATATATCATTCTCAAATATCTGTTAAAAGATGTTTTCATTAATCATATACATAATTAAAAAATTTAAATCTTTGATAAATCTACTGACCTTTAATTGGGTGTCCACTTCTTCACTAGTACTTGGTTCTTCATAAGTTGATAATTGTATTATCTGTGAAAAACAAAATTTATTGTAATGTATATAATAATACCTATTATATGAAAACTCACAGGGCCATCAGAATCATATACATTATGATCTCTCAACAATTCTGCAGGATTCATGATGTCCTTAATCTCCATCACTATCTCATCTGGAATTGTGGGTCCCTGTCCACCTCCTGTCTTTTTCTGCTCTCGAGTATAATCGCTGTAAACCTTGCGGGCATTCATTTTCATATGTTTCCATTGGGTCTGCAATTGTCTTAAATCCCTAGGTCTGCTATTTAATTCATTGAACCTAAACAAAAACAAAGTTGGGGAACTGTTAATTAAACAAATTGATTAAATAAATATGAAATTTCTGTGTACTTTTTACAAAAATGTTTATATAGGTATTAATAATTAATAAAATTTTATTAGAACATATAAAATATCTCACTTTTGATGAACTGCTTCCCATGCTTTTGTTTTTGATTTATTGGAGTTTGCATTTAAAGATTTCTCCTCTATGATGTGGGAATAGTCTCTCAAAATACTACGAAACAATTGCTGGAATATTACAAAAAAAAAACAATCAGAACTAGCAAAATTTCTAATATAAACTTTTAAGCAAATTACTTACCCTTTCTTCTTCATCCCAATTCATTGAACGAATACGTTTTGCTTTTTGTTCGGTCATTTTAAGTTAAAAAGTTTAAACTTTTCAGGTAAAAAAAATAATATAAAATATAAACAAACTTTCTTACAACACAACACAGTCAAGTCAACTAAAATTAACCCCACGTGCTTCAACTTCAACTTATGCTAACTGTCAAATTCTCAAATATTTTTCTTCTTTTTCACAAAATTCACTCAATTTTTCTTCTTTTTCGCAATGGTTGCCAACGTAAACTTGTTGTACCTAGGACTAAGGAAGGTTTAGTTAGTCTGAGCTTAGTCCATGTTTATTAATAACATTCTGAAAATGAAGTTAGTACTCGCTTAATCTGGGACTAACTAGTCCGAGACTAACTTCGGACTAAGCAATTTTTATTAATAAGACTGTAAGAGCGTAGGCGCAAAATTTCGCACCAATGTGTTTTACATGCATTCATTTTTTTTTAATCCTGAGAAAATTAATAAGTATTTTTGAAAAATTTAAACGCAGAATGAAAGATTACGTTATTACCGAGGGCCGAAAGTCCCTGAAAACTTCTATAATGTTTATTTTAATAAGTTACAGGGGTGAAAAACTAAAGAAAAAATTTAGTGTGATTTTTAATTTCAAATATCTCATTAAAAGAAACTTTTTATTCATTCTAAGGGACTTTTGGCCCTCGATAATAAAGTATTCTTTCATTCTGCGTTTAAATTTTTCAAAAATACTTATTAGTTTTCTCCGGTATCGAAAAAAATGATTACATATAAACTACATCGAAAATTTTGATAGGCGTCAAAATTTTGCATTCTCTTTCTGGTAATTATTTACTAAGCCGGAACGACTTAAAAATGCCCAATTTTTTGTGGACTTAGCCGAAAAAGTGAAAAAAAAAACCTCAAATTTTAATGTTTTCTTTGCTTTAAACTATTAAAAGTGCCCAAATAATTAAAAAAATCAGAAAAAATACCAAAAAAAAAAAATTTATTACTTATGAACAAAAAAAAATTTCATAAAAGCAAAGAAAAGTATATATACATGTCTTAATAAAAAAAACGTAGGTAAATATGGTTTATATCCTACCTGGTAGTTTTAACACCTCGAACTTCAGCAAGAGAAAAACTTTCGCTGTTTTTGATGTAAGTTCCACCATAAACATATCCACTAAGGGTAAATTGTCAGACTGTCCCTTTAAAAACCCGGTGTCAGTCATTTTAAAAAAAATTATTTTACAAAATGTAACACACTTAAAACCTTTAACAGTATTAAATTAAAACAGGCTATAATACAATGGTACGTTATCAAATCTATTGACATGTGCATAAAATGATAAAATGCAATACAAATACAATACCATCCATAGGCAGAGAACTACGAACGCAGAGAAGCGACACTCCTTTGATCTTGCGTGGGCAAGCCGCCAACGAGTGAAAATGACAGGAAAGCAACCAATTTACTAATAGTCAGTGGGCATATCACACAATATAAATTCTTAAATACAATTGAGCATTTATGTTGACTTTCAATAAATATGAAATATTGCACTGAAAAAATAATTACATGCAGGGCCGGCTTTTGTTGACATTCTAAATGGTGTAATTATTTTTGATTTACAAAAGGTTGCAAATACATCGCACAACGCAAAGTAATGGTGAAAATCGTATTGATGGAACCATAGATAAAAATACTTTTTTGTTTATTCTGATGTTGGCATTGATAATACAATAATACACCGATTCTTTTTGGCTTGTGTTGATACAAGATATAATTTGCGTGGAAGTGGAATTTCCTAATAAATTATCTTTCGTAATATAATCGAAAAATAACAAAGCCATTGTAACTGCCACGGAAATTTCACAAACTCTAAAAATTCCAATTCTCTTTGGGTGAGACTGAGAAACAAGAAACTTTATATTGATATCGATTGTTAATTTCTTGGAAACCTATTAAAAGTACATTTTTTCTTTAAAGTCGAATATTGGAGTACACGAGTATCGATTCGAACTTCGGACAATTAGGACGTTAATAATTAGCTCAGAACCAACCGGTTTTCGACGTATTTAGGTTTTTAGTTTAGGTGTTTGTAAATAAACATATACATTTAAAGTTATACAATTGTTTTAAAAGACTCCCCTAATGGGGGAGTCTAGTGATCCTAGAACTTGTGCGGGTGTTTTTTTAAAAAACAAAGAGATTAGTGCAGTTGAAAATCAAATTCATATTAGTAATGTAGAAATGGACACGGATATAAACTCATTAAAAGGCAATCAAAACATGGGCGAAAAAACTTCTGATAAACCACACACAAACGAAACTCGTCTGTTCAATGTTTTGTCAGATAAGTATAATTTTAATATTATTCATGTTTATATAGAAAGTATAAACAATGACAATCTAGGACGTTTACATCCCTTATCAATTGGCCATATCTTACATAAAAAATTAAAAGTGCCAAATATAATTGAAATTAAGAGCATTGGTAGAAATAGAATTAAAGTTATATTAAAAAATTTAAAGGATGCAAACGACTTAGTACAAAATTGTAATTTAAAAAATGAGAATCTAAGAGCTTATATACCAAATCATCTTTTGGAAGTAAAGGGTGTTATACGAGGTGTGGATACACAGTTTGATATGGATTACTTGTGTGAAAACATTGAATCGACAGCAAAAGTACTACAAATTAGGAGAATGCACCGCAGAGTAGAAGAAAATAATGAGATAAAATATAAACCTAAACAAATGATTATTGTCACATTCGAAGGAAATATTTTACCTGGACAAATATCTATTAACAGAGTCTTTTTTCCAGTTGAACAATTTGTTGGTCGTGTAACACAATGTTACAATTGTTTGAAGTTTGGGCATGTATCCAAACAATGTAAAAGTACTTCCTCTGCATGCATTAACTGTGGTTCAGAAAAAAATCAAAATCACAAATGTGAACAAAAAGATAAATTCTGCATACATTGTAATACCAGTGGACACGTATCTATAGATAAAAAATGCCCTTATTATGACACTCAAAAGAAAATTAAAAACATTATGTTTAGTTATAAAGTTTCATACACTGAAGCAAAATCTTTTAGTGAATCTTCTTTTGCCGGCTTTGCAGGGAATAACAAATTCTCACTTCTGACTAACCTTGATGAAAATTTTCCTTCTTTAACTGCAAATCAACAATCTTCTTCATCCGAACCTATTTGGCCAAGAAAATATCGTGTACAAAATAATATGTCTCTAAGTCAACCTAGTACATCTAGGAATATAGATAATTTTGAAAGCACTAGAAAGAAACGTAAAGCAGGATCTCCTATCACGTTATCTCCCACTCAACCTCCTTTATTTCCTTTTCAATTCGGTCCATCTAAATCACTGTCATCCAATCCACATAAAACAAATACTGATGATATCGAATTTATTAAAAATAACTTGTTTAAATCTTTATTTACATATTTTGATAATTTTTTTAATAAAATACAAACTATCGATGATATAAAAAATATAAATAACGAAACTCTTAAGCATGATATTAGCCTAGTATTGGAGGGTACTTTTGCAAATAAATAATTTTCTTGAAGATTATGCAATGGAATGCACGTTCTGTAATATCTAATAAAAATTCTTTTGTTCAATTTTTATCACAAGAAAGTGTAGATATTGTTTTATTGAGCGAAACTTGGTTTAAAAAAAATGTAGCATACAGCTTTAAAGGTTATAACCTCATTCGGAAAGATCGTGATGATGGCTATAGTGGAGTAGCCATTCTAGTTAAAAATACTCTCAATTTTAAAGAAATAAATATCCTTAGCAATTTTAATGATGAAATTCTAGTTTGTGGATGTGCAGTAAATTATGGAAAAAATTCGATTAATTTTTTATCAATTTATCGAGCACCAAAAACTAAAACTAAAACAGATGATTGGGTTAAAGTTTTTTCTCAAGTAAAAGCTCCCCTTATAATAGGTGGAGACATGAATGCACATAATGTATTATGGGGATCTAAAAAAAATGATAATATTGGAAAGCAACTAGAGATGGTAGCAGATGATCTAGAGTTAGTAATATTGAACACTGGTGGACCTACATGTTTAAATCGGCCTGGTGTTAATGATTCTATGTTAGACGTTACTTTTAGTTCTTCAGATATTGCAAAAAAAATTACATGGACTGTTTTCTTAGATACACTTGGTTCGAACCATTACCCTATTTTAATAACAGTTGCTAACGCCTCCCATTCAAATGAAAAAATTTTACCTAAAAGTAAATGGAATATTAAAAAAGCAAACTGGAAACTGTATACAGATGTTGTAGACTCTCTCTTTGAGAATAATATGGAATTTGAAAACACTGGCGAAAAGTATTGCTTTCTTATTAATAGCATAAATGAGGCTGCAGAAAAGGCAATACCTGCTTTTAAACCTTTCACTAGTAAAAATCATCTTCCGCCTCCTTGGTGGGATAATGAATGTAGTAATGTTGTGAATAACAGAAGACAAGCTATTAAATTATATAAGAAATCTCCTACAATGGCCAATTATATACAATGCCAAAAATTTGTATCAGAAGCCAAAATATTTCTAAAAAATAAAGCTAAAAAGAGCTGGATTGATTGGTGCTCAAAGTTGAATAAAAATATACCATCAGCAAGCTTATGGAATCAAGCTAGAAAATTAAACAGAAAACCAATTTCTTCTATAAAATGTTTTGACGATTCCTTAGAAGAACAATTTTTTGATCAAATTGCTCCACCGTCTGTAAAAAATTGCAAAACTTTTGACTATTCTTTCAATAAGCAATATCATTTTTTGTTGGAATCTTTTAATACCTTAGAATTGGAATTTGCCTTAAAAAATCGAAATAGTACTAGTCCAGGTTTAGATAATATTAAATATCCAATGTTACTATATCTTCCCAAAAGTGCCAAAACTTTACTATTGGAAATATTTAATGATATAATCATGAATAATTCAGTAATAGCTCAATTTCAAGATGTAATCATTATCCCCATACTCAAACAAGGGAAAGATCCTAATTCCGTTCACTCATATAGACCTATCTCACTTATGTCTTGTGTACTGAAAACTTTGGAACGGATGATTAAACATAGATTGGAATGGTGGATAGATAAAAAGAAGTTACTTCCAGATTTGCAGTTTGGGTATAGAAAAGGCTGTGGTACCATAGATGCACTTGCCACATTGGTAACGGACATTCAGAACTCCTTCTCAAGTAATATTTATTTACCGACAATAGTATTAGATATAGAAGGAGCATATGATAGTGTTTGTCTCGATATTTTAATGGAAAAATTAATAAAAAATTTTCATATACCACCACAATTGGTAAACACTATTCTTAACTTTTATTCCTGCAGAAAAATTTACCTGAGAACAAACAATAATAAACTTATAGGTCCTCGTTATAATAAACAGGGACTACCGCAGGGATCAGTTTTAAGCCCTCTATTGTTTAATATCTATACTGCAGATTTACATAACATTTTCATTAAAAATATCAACTTTAAAATAATACAGTATGCTGATGACTTTCTTATGTATTCTTCTACCAAAAAATACGATAACTGCATTCAAACTTTAGAAAAAATACATGATAGATCCAAAAATTGGTTCAAACTAAATGGGTTTGAAATTGCATCAGGTAAATCAAGTATTAGTATCTTCACTCGACACAATATCCCAAAACTAAATCAGGTAAAATTGAATGGGTATGATTTTAATTTCAGTTCTTCAATTAAATATTTGGGAATGATTCTCGATCGTAAGTTAACTTGGAAACTTCACGTTGAGTTTATGTTAGATAGATGTAAGAAGGGTCTAAATTTCCTCAAATCAATTACAAAAACATGGTGGGGTGCAGATGTGGAAACTTCTTTGCTTTTTTTCCGATCTTATATTAGATCAATTATCGATTATGGATGCATATTATATGGTTCAGCAAGTAAACATATTCTGAAAACAATAGATGTGTTTCAAAACGCAGCATTGCGTATTTGTTTAGGTGCCATGAAATCGACGCCAATTAATGCTCTACATGTGGAAGCTCTGGAAAATCCCTTGGGCTATAGAAGAGAATACCTCAGTCAAAAGTTTGTTATTAATATACAAAATCGTAACACTACTCTCTACTCAAATATCAGAAAATTGAACGAAGAAGATTTAACTAATCGATATTGGAGACTTAAGAACTCACCTCCACTTTGTGAGGCTTTTAGAAGCCTGACAAATTTTGATTACAACTTTAAATCAGAGGATAATCTTAACATCGAACATTTTTATTCGTGCTTGCAACCCATTACTGTGATACAACCAAATTACCATGTAAATTCTTCTGTTAGCTCGAATATTTTGAGGTCCTATTTATCTAGTCTGTCAGACTCTTTAGTTATTTATACGGATGCCTCAAAGTCTATTGTTGGTACTGGATGTGCTTTCTACATTCCATCAACTAATACAGAAAAACTTTATCGATTAAATCCTAGTTTTTCAATCTTTAGTGCTGAAGCTGTAGCAATATATGAAGCATTAAGATACTTTGAAAACACTCAGAATACATCTGTTACAATAGTATCTGACTCATTGTCTGTTATGTTAGCCATTGAAACTTTAAATTTTCCTAGTAATAACTCAAATATATATGTCTTTCAAATTAAAAAACTTGTTTATGACATTTATAAAAACCGAAGAGTTGTTCATTTTTTGTGGGTTAAAGCACATATAGGTCTTAAATACAACGAACATGTTGACCTATTAGCTAAAAAGGCCATTGATACCGGAACGCAAGCTAGTCACCAAATCTGTAGACAAGACGCATTAACAATAATTAAAAATAATATCAATAGTAAATGGAAACAATCTTGGCATACATATAGTACGCATTCTTCCTCGCAATATGCTTCTATACAGCCTTCAATCCCAAGTGATTATTGGTTCAAAAATTATTCTGTTCCACGAAGGTATATAACATCCATAATTAGAATAAAATTTGGACACGCCTGCTATCCTAGTCATCTGTCCAAACTAAAAATCGTAAATTCAAATTTATGTCCAGACTGTCAAAAAGAAGGGGATCTAAATCACATTTTCTTCGAATGTAAAAAATACACAAAACAAACTGAAGATCTAATAAAAAATTTAGTTAACATCAAAATTTTTCCTCCGTACAATATGTGCTATCTGCTATCTCTAAATATAAGAGTTGTAAATGAATGTTTGATGGATTTTATTTGCAAAAGTAAGCTCAATATTTAACTGTAATTAGAATCCTAACCTCTGTTTTACCCCATTTGTTATTACCTTTTATCCGTGACCTAATCTAGTTTGTCTTAAAAGCAATGTCTTGATGGGTCCCTAGACGAGAAACGAGTGTCCATGTTTTATCCCTATCCTATCCTTAATAATAATTTTAATGCTTAAAATTTGTAAGGATACTTAAGTTTGAATTTTATATTATCTTTTTATATTGTACTACTCAATTTTTTTTTCTGGGTAGAATATTTTCATGTTGTGACTGGCTGTATGGCACTTGCCTATGCCATTAAAAAAAAAATATTGGAGTAAACGATATTCGACTAAAACGAATAAAAAATCAAGAAGTAGGTAACTATTGTACGAGTATTTTCTATAAATATAAAAATGTAATAACCTAAAAAATAATCAAAAAAGTATTACGAATCATTACAAGAGAGCATTAGGAAGATAAAACGAATTTATATTATTGTCATTACACATGATTCGGATATACATAGTAAATCCAGACTTTCTAAACTAATATTTCGATACAATTTATTTTGTTTACAATAGATTCAGAGTTAATACATACGATTTTTAGTTGATTGGTATTACCTTTAAAATTATTTGTAGTATCTAGTTTGCCTAAGCCGGATTTGTAACAATTATTTCTGGTTTTGTTGTTAACTGCGGTTAGTAGGTACAATTCTTATACTTGAAGTCAAAACGACGAACCATTGAACCTTCAGGCTAGATACTGGGATTGAGAACTTCATTTTTATAATCCAATGGATATGAAACTTTAAAGCTTGCTTGGTACTCCGTAACCTTTAACTTCTTGAAGTAGAGATGTATGTTTGGAGCATTTACCTTTAAATTATTGGTCAAATCTTCCGTTGTCTATTGTGGAATTATATTATGGTGTAAATAAATAATGATTGATTGGAGTAAGATTTATGTCTGTTTACTCTTAATATTGGCTATGAGCATATGTGCTTGGTTGTAAATATAGTAATTATTGATTGATATAGTTTAAGTTGATTATTGATGAAGTTTAATATAGTAATTGTCATCCAGTTCTAGTCTGTTAAAATGTAACTAACTTTCGCAATAAAATAATTACTAAAATACTAGATAGTTGTGTCTGAGATTAGCGAATCGAGTATACATACACTACATACATTCAGTATCATTGTATATCCAAGATGGACGCCGCTACACAATAGCGGATTACTTATTTTTTCACAACTACTTCAATATGGGTATCAAATGAAAGGGCTTGACTAGTAGAAAAGAGTATAGAAAATTCAAAATGGTCTCCAAGAAATGGCCGTTTTTCTTTTATTTTTTTTTTTTTTTGACAAT